>NC_069490.1:23057595-23088305 GCF_026875155.1 Cherax quadricarinatus | reverse complement strand
TAAAGGGGAAAAAAAAAAAAAAATTATGAAGAAAATACGGGCCCAAATTTTTCAAATAAAAGACAGACTTAGTGGGTTCCATGGTGGTCCTGTCCATTCGATTTCTCAGTTATGCAGATGAAATTTCCCAAACCAATTTCCCCCCTATTGGGGAAGTTTCAAAAAATTTTTTAACTTCCAAGCGACGAAATTTATGCACATTTCACTAGTGTGTCTTTACCCCATTCAAAACAATGGTGTCTCCTTCCCCAGTGACGCTTACCAATTTTGCTGGTTCTTTATTTATTTACAAATTAATTTTTATTACCTACAATATATTACACTAATTTACATACAAAATACACTGTATTTTCGGAAAATATACAGTATTTTCCACACTGTGGCCGGGCGGAGTTCGTTGTTAAATGACTCAAATTACTCTTTCCTCTAGGAGATGATTCCAGCCAGTTCTGGCTTGAATGGCTGTTCTCCTAGTAGGCCTTACTACTATTTCATCTTCTTACATCGCTGGGTCAACATTATCTTCAATATCACTCATCATTTTCCCTTTAGATTTTCATTTACATTTGATTGAATACCATTTAATTCCAAGGGAATCAATTTATTAATCGTGTGTAAACTTTCCTAGCCACAACACAGCGTTTTGACATTTCGGACAACACCTTGTGCATCTGGGTACAATGTCACTACTTTGCCCAGAGGCCACAATGTTCAATGCTGTTCAGTATCAATTAACACAATGTCACCTGGTTGAATGTTCTGTCGATTTACTGCTTCTGTCGCACCATAAAAGTGTTCACATAGTGTAAGAAGATATTCCTTATGCCACACATTAGACCAATGATCAATTACTTTATTTAACATTTTAAATTTATCACACAACACTGCCGCATCATTGTAATCTTCATCACTTTCTTCCGGATTATCTCTATAGACAGAGGCAGCTTCCAGTTTCCTTCCACATATTAGGTGAGAAGGTGTTAATACGTCTGCATCAGGTGTATCACTCATGTACGAGAGAGTCCAATTATTTATCCGATTCTCCACCTCCACTAACACTGCATGGAATTCCACCAAATTAATTCTCTTCTTGTGTAGTACTTTATGGAGACTCTTCTGCACGGTGCCTATCAATCTTTTGTACAGCCCCTACCTGCCAAGGGGCTCTAGGAGTAATAAATTTCCAGGTACACCCTCGTTGGGTTAACAGAGATTGAACATCGTTACTATTATTTAATTCTATCAAGTGTTGAGCACCCGCTACAAAATTAGTGGCATTATCCGAAATCATCAATCTTGGACAGGATCTCCTAGCTGCAAATTTTCGAAACAGCTGTATAAAATGTTCTGCAGATAAGTCCTGAGCCACTTCTAACTAAACTGCCCTGGCAGCAGTACAAGTGAACAAACACACATACACTTTCATTGGAACACCATCTGAAGTACCTGTTAAAATGATTGGACCACTATAGTCTACACCAGTTACATCAAATGGTTTCACGAATTGTACACACTTTTTTGGCAATGGTGAAGGACCTGAGTACTTTTAAATTACTGGCATCCCACGGGGGACATTTTAACAAGATTTAATCACCTTTTTAAACTTTGCCCGCCCCCTTTGGGGAATCAAAAATTTTCCCTAATACAATTTAAGGTATTTTGTGCCCCAAATGCATTAATTTTTACGGGGATGAGTTTTGGGCAGTAAATAGGGTGTTTAGCTAATTCCCCAAATTCACATTTTGAAAACTACCTCTCACCAAATTTATTTATTTTAAAAACCCCCCCAATTTTCTATTTGGAACCTTTCACAAATTTTCTTTCCATCATCTTTTTTAATTCATTTCCATAAAATTTATCTTGACCCTCTGTTCCTTATTCAATGGATGTGAAAACTTATAGGAAATATTATCTTGTTTAAAAATTTAAACCCCAAAACTTAGTTACTTGATTAGTTGGGTAAAAAAGTATACCTTTTATATCAAAGGGCTAAGGATGGACAGACTATGAGTGGGGTCACAGTAATTTCAACAGGAGCAATATACACCTTTTGTACAGGCCTATTAGTTTTATTTACCAGCCAGCTCTGTCATTTAAACCATGATACAGCATTTACGAATTTAACAAAAGGAAAGCCTCGAGACAAGAAATCAGCTGGATTCTCCTCACCAGGTATATGATTAAATGTTAACATATGCTGACCCAAACTATTACACTTCTCTTGCATCTGATTAATTTCAACGACTCTGTTTTGCATGTACACAATTTTACTGTTTCCATTATGAATCCATTGTAAGGATACCTCATTATCAGACCAAATTAGAGTGTCGCTAATATTTATCTCCTGCAACTTATTTCTTATATAATTAGCTAATTTGACACCTACATAAATGGCTGTTAAATCCAAATGAGGTAAGGTACGTGATTTAATTGGAGACACTTTAGCCTTAGACATAACAAGAGAAATAACACTATAACATTTAAGGTAAGCAACTGCTCTATACGCCAATTTTGAAGCATCACAAAAAATGTGGAGTATATTTTTCCCATCTGGATTGACCACCTGTCGTGGGAACTCCAACACCAGAATTTTTTCATAATCCTCAATTAATTCATCTCAGCAGTTATTGAATTCCTCAGGTAGAATTTCATCCCAAGCACATTTAAGCTTCTATGCTTATTGTATTAACAATTTCCCTCTTATAGTAAGCCTAGTGGAGCAAAACATTTGGAAACTTCAGCAAGCAAGACTCTCTTAGTTAATTTATTGGGCATACTGTAATTATTAGGTTTTAACATTAACAAATCTCTCTCAGTATCCCGAGTTAATCCAAATACATTACTTCATTTTGGTACTTCATCTCCAGGGTAATCTTTATTTATTTTGTCCTTTAATTTCGATGAATTACTATTCTATTCCTTCAGAGGCATATTTGCACTTTGCATTATTTTATTAGCCTCTCCATAAGTCATTAACAGTTCCTCTTCAGTTGACGTCACACCCAGGAAATTGTCCACATAAAATTGTTTGCTCATTACTTTACTCAATGGACTTCCCGTACGTTAAGGTGTGCATTTATCGTCGCTTGAAGTAGGAACGGACTGGATGTAGCACCAAATAATACGCTCCTAAAGTGGAAGGTTTTCAGAGGGCCAAGTGGGTCACTAGGATTCTCAGGCCATAAGAAGCGGGTACAATCCCGGTCAGCCTCTTGTAAACCTACTCTTAGGAAAGCTTTACTTATGTTAGCCGTAAAGGCCTAATTCTTCAGCTTGAAATTTAAAAAGATATCTCCTAATTTTTCTGTCAACGACGGACCTGTCATCAAATAGTCATTTAAACTAGGTACATTTTTGTTACTCCTGGCACTACAATTAAACACAATCCTGAGAGGAGTGGTCTTAGAATCCTTCTTCGCTCCGTGATGTGGCAAATAGTGACCATAAATTTTGGCTTGCTCAGGAGGTACCTCTTCTATAAATTTATTAATTAATTGTTCAGTAATTACATCATTATAATCAACAATTGTGGTGTCTTGCTCAGTTCGCGGAGCTGAGCCTTTAATTGTCCATATGCCATTCTGTAATTAGTGGGCAATTCTGGATGGTTCAGTCTCCACAGAAGACGTACCCAGTATTGTTCAGATTCAAATTTTACATCTCTCAGGTATTGTTCCTGAGTAAAAGAATCGTCTGGACTTTCCTCATTTACATTTATTCCAATGCTGTCTAATTCCCACAATTTATGCACTGGCTCAACACCATCCTCTATGGAAGAATTATATTGGGGCACGATTTCATGAGTAAGACACACAATGATACTATTTATAGTTTCCTCTAGTCATGCATTATTGTTATGAGGAATCCTACCATACATTACATGGCCTCTTGCAGTCTTCAAAAGGGTGACACCACATTTCTTTACCATACCCTTTACAAAGGAGGCATATTAGTCACTACCTATCAAAATATTTATTGGGCCTACAGAATCATCATTTACACCAGAAGGTGCTAAATTTACACTATGTGAAAGTCTTTCTGTAGCTTTACTAAGCCCTACTGTAGATATTTTCTCTGGGAGCATATCTTCAATTACTGCAATAATATGTTTTTTCTCATTGCCCAAACTGACAGTTACATAAACAGTGTCATACAATTAAGCCCTTTTATCTGAGAGAAAACCAGATAATTTTAGAGTTAAAGGATCTCCCATTTGTACTTTTATCCCATTATGACGTTTACATTTCATGAGAGTACTCTCTGATCCCTGGTCTAATAATGCAGTTACATTTTTTGATTTATGCCTTTTATCATAAATTTTTACCTCTAGCACAGTTAAGGCTACTTCAGCAAAACCATCATTATTAACATTAGCAGCAATTTTTACATTAGCCACTGTTGTGTCAAGATTGTCAACATTATCATTATTATCATCATTATCATACAGACCCTTACACATGCCTATATGGTGTCTTCCTTTGTGAAATTGATAACAGTTGTTTAATTTGGCATGACAATCCTTTACATTGTCATTACCTAGACACCTGATACATCTGTCAAGTTCCTCTAATCTTTCAACTTTATCATTCCAAGAATTGTATGCATTGCAATTCTTAGAAACATGAGTACCTTTGCAGAAGAGACAATCTCTCTTTTCTTTGACTGGTTTCTTATTAACTGGGCTACTCTTAGGAGAGTACATATTCTTCTTACCTTGTGGAGAATCATTATGTCTGATTCCTGCTACTTGATATGTACCTATGCAACTCTTTTTAGTAGATGAATTCTGATTATTAACATTGGAATAATTTTTCCATTTGTGAAACTTGACAGATACCTCAGAGTTATTATGTGCTGCATCTTTGAAATGAGTTGGTTGGCTGGTCTGCAACTGAACAGTTAATTCTTGTAGACCTAGTGTTATTTCCTCCAGACCAAAATAACCTTTGTGATACTTGTTTCGAGAGGCATTCAAGTGTTTTACAGCTTAATTTATTCTGTACAATGGCACTCAATAACCAGTCTGATTCCTTCAGATTACATTTATTACTTAAAGTTTTGAGAGTGCTCTCCAGTTTAACTCTAAACTGCTGTAAACATTTGTAAGTGTGATCTGGAGTTTTTAAGTTAACAATGATAGTCACTAGATCCAACCTACTTTCTTCTATATTACCATAACTGACCTTCAAGAAGTCAACTACTTACTTGTAAGAATCATCTACATTGGGAAAGGCTTGTATGAGCATGTGAGCATCTCTTGTTATCTGCCCTTTGAGGAAAAATAATTTAGTAACACATGCTAGATCACTCCTATCATGCACAGCTGCTTTAAAAATTGACCAAAACTCCTCCCAATTTTCTCCAGGATTAAATACAGGTAAACATAATTCTGGGAGTTTTGGAAAAGACATCTTATTTATTGGAATAGATTGACTGACTATCTGGTTAACACCTTTTAATTTATTCAAAGATGGACTTTTACAAGAAAGAATTTTTTCCTTCTAATTCATAATACTGGTTTATCATAAGATCCATTTCTGTCTCATTTGCACAATTTACTGGATGAATTTGGTAGGGTGTCCATTGTTATGGAATGTCTACTTCAACGACCTTCTTCATCTCATCCCAGAATCACATGCATATGCAGACGACTGTACACTGACATTCACTTATCCAAGAGAAAAAATGCCAGCTGCTCTAAGCTACATCAATCACCAGCTGAGAGCTATATCAGCTTGGGGAAATAGATGGCAAGTAACATTTGCACCTGAGAAAACGCAAATGATGATCGTCTCTAGGCACCATGATGGTAATGCTGGTGCAGTAGTAAGGATGAATGGGAGGATGTTGGCACCTGGAGAAGAAGTTGATATCCTTGGGGTGAAATTTGACTCCAAACTAACAATGAAGAACCATGTTGTAAATCTTGCAAACAAGGCAGCCAGGAAGCTTACAGCACTTCGCCGTATCTCCCATCTGCTTGACAGTAGGGGTTGCAAGATCCTGTACGAGGCACAAGTACGCTCGCACCTTGAGTATGCTCCACTTTCTTGGTTTGCCTGCCCCCCTCTCATCTGCGACTGCTTGACAGAGTAGAGAACAGAGCAAGACGTCTCATCTCTCGCCTGGACCCATCCTGGATAGATCTGTCATTTCAGCAGAGCCTTCAACATAGGAGGGATGTGGGTGGCCTTACTGTTATGTACAAGGCCAATATTGTCAAAATACCACACTTGGATCCACTTCGAGGACAGCGTGAAACAAGCTTTTATGCCACAAGACTGGCAGAAAGCAGCAACTTCACTCTGGCTGTTACCCTTCTCCAGAACATCACTCCATCTGAGATCATACATACCCAGGATGACTAGAGTATGGAACACATTCGTACAGCATAATGATGTCAACGAGATAAAGTCAGTTGATCAAATGAAAATGCTGGCCCACAGATGGCTCCAACTTTATCCTGTTTCCTACTTGTATGTTTCATAACAATAAAAATGCTTTCAAATGAGCTGATGTAGGTAACAGCTCTTAGCTTGCCAATAAAGTTAGGAATCCTTAACCTGTAAATAGCTGTCAATAAAGCTAGGGATCCTTAACCTTGTCAAACCCTGTGTAAAAAAAAAAAAAAAAAAAAAAAAAAAAAAAAAAAAAATTGAAAGTGAATACAGGAAAGAGTAAGGTTATGAGGATAACAAAAAGATTAGGTGATGAAAGATTGGATATCAGATTGGAGGGAGAGAGTATGGAGGAGGTGAATGTATTCAGATATTTGGGAGTGGACGTGTCAGAGGATGGGTCTATGAAAGATGAGGTGAATCATAGAATTGATGAGGGGAAAAGGGTGAGTGGTGCACTTAGGAGTCTGTGGAGACAAAGAACTTTGTCCTTGGAGGCAAAGAGGGGAATGTATGAGAGTATAGTTTTACCAACGCTCTTATATGGGTGTGAAGCATGGGTGATGAATGTTGCAGCGAGGAGAAGGCTGGAGGCAGTGGAGATGTCATGTCTGAGAGCAATGTGTGGTGTGAATATAATGCAGAGAATTCATTGTAGGGTAAAAATCACCACATTTTATTCTGGGAGTTTTAACGCGCTTCTTTCTCTTTTCTATATATTTTTTCAAAGACCACTTATTACACTTTTTAATACACACATTAAAATGAGTACTGGCGTAGGTATTAGATGGGAACAAGTGCTTTTTTCCATTTTAAAAATTTTTAGAGTATATTTGTTGTTTGTCCTAGGACTGAAAACAATATCTTCAAACATGTGATTCCGAACAGGATGGGCAGATAATCTATTTAAAATTTCCCTGTCATCATTTAAAAAATGAGTGCAGTTACAGAAGCCACTTACTGTCGCAACACATGCAGTCAGATCCCGAACATGTGTAATTATTCAAAGGAAGTTTACATGTTCTGATGTCCATACAAGTACCAGGACAATTAGCAGAGAGAGAGCAGCTGGCCTCGCGAGATGTACAACACTTGCAGCCGGAGTATCTGCAGCCTCCCTTCACTTCACGTTCCAGAGAAAGGCAGTTATCTTTGCATATTCCATAGCCTTCATCACATGGATGCTGATCATCACACTCTGTTGAATGTATATGATAACCTTTAGATATCTCTAAAATTGCTACTATTAATGCATAACTGTAATTTCAACATATTCTCACTTCCAATAAAAATAAATATGATTGCAAAAATAATTTTAAAGCTGCACTAAGCAGTCTTCAAATAGTATTGTATAATACACTAACCTGACTTCGAAATCAAGATATCACTCACCTCAGCACCACTTATGCTGTGTTTAAAAAGGTTAGGTCAAACATTAATGCTTGTCTCTTATTCGAACCTGTTTTCATCCTTAATATACTGACATATTGTCCTAGGTATAAAAGCCTATTTATTCCCCG
Source organism: Cherax quadricarinatus (assembly GCF_026875155.1). Taxonomy (NCBI): domain Eukaryota; kingdom Metazoa; phylum Arthropoda; class Malacostraca; order Decapoda; family Parastacidae; genus Cherax; species Cherax quadricarinatus. Next base: position 23,080,387 of record NC_069490.1, on the reverse strand, counting down.
TCGAAGGTCCAAACAAGTGTTATTCCTATACGTGATATTTCTTACGGTACCTTGTTACAAAGGGGAAAGACTTGTGTTAATATCGTACGTGTGCTTACGATATTCTACACCATTATCTTTATTTAAATTTTAGGCTAGTAAAAGTTACCATCGCATGAATTATTCTAATCGTTTTAGCATAATTTGATGCGGGAATAATAGAATCAGAATAGATATTCGACGAGAATTATATTTATAAACTGTATTGATATTGGTACAATTACCGACAAAATGTTAAGTAAAAGGACACAAGTGCAACTGATATGACATTTTATTGTGCCAACGTTTCGCTCTCCAGGAGCTTGATGAAGCTTCTGGAGAGCTATTCTATTCGATGAAATAAGTAATTGTTGAAATAACTTTCAAAACGAGCTTGGTGCCCGGAGGTATGGATTAACATCGCTTAGCTTCGGCTAAGCGCCCATACTTATCTAGGGTCTAGCTCCGTGGTAAAGTACTGTGGACTCTGATACAGAGTTAGCAGGTTCGAGTCCTGTTGTGGACGTAGAGACAATGTTTTCAAATAATTTTTCCTGTTTGCGAATTATTAAGCATTTCAAATCTCTCGTTGTCCACTGCATGTGGCAGGATTCGATTAAATAACTTTCAAAACGAGCTTGGTGCCCAGGGGTATGGGGTAACATCGCTTAGCTTCGGCTAAGCACCCATACTTATTTTGGGTCTAGCTCCTTGGTAAAGTACTGTGGACTCTGATACAGAGTTAGCAGGTTCGAGTTCTGCTGTGGACATAGAGACAATGTAAATAATTTCGATTATTTGCGAATTGTTAAGCATTTCAAAACATTATACATACATATACATATATATATATATATATTATTGTTATTATTATTATTATTTTATTATCACATTGGCCGATTCCCACCAAGGCAGGGTGGCCCGAAAAAGAAAAACTTTCACCATCATTTACTCCATCACTGTCTTGCCAGAAGGGAGCTCTACACTACAGTTTTTAAAATGCAACATTAACACCCCTCCTTCAGAGTGCAGGCACTGTACTTCCCATCTTAAGGACTCAAGTCCGGCCTGCCGGTTTCCCTGAACCCCTTCATAAATGTTACTTTGCTCACACTCCAACAGCACGTCAAGTATTAAAAACCATTCGTCTCCATTCACTCCTATCAAACACGCTCACACACGCCTGCTGGAAGTCCAAGCCCCTAGCACACAAAACCTACTTTACCCCCTCCCTCCAACCTATCCTAGGCCGACCCCTGCCCTGCCTTCCTTCCACTACAGACTGATACACTCTTGAAGTCATTCTGTTTCGCTCCATTCTCTCTACATGTCCGAACCACGTCAACAACCCTTCCTCAGCCCTCTGGACAACAGTTTTGGTAATCCCGCACCTCCTCCTAACTTCCAAACTACGAATTCTCTGCATTATATTCACACCACACATTGCCCTCAGACAAGACATCTCCACTGCCTGCAGCCTTCTCTTCGCTGCAACATTCATCACCCATGCTTCACACCCATATAAGAGCGTTGGTAAAACTATACTCTCATACATTCCCCTCTTTGCCTCCAAGGCAAAGTTCTTTGTCTCCACAGACTCCTAAGTGCACCACTCACCCTTTTCCCCTCATCAATTCTATGATTCACCTCATCCTTCATTAACCCATCCGCTGACACGTCCACTCCCAAATATCTGAAATACATTCACCTCCTCCATACTCTCTCCCTCCAATCTGATATCCAATCTTTCATCACCTAATTTTTTTTGTTATCCTCATAACCTTACTCTTTCCTGTATTCACTTTCAATTTTCTTCTTTTGCACACCCTACCAAATTCATTCACCAATCTCTGCAACTTCTCTTCAGAATCTCCCAAGAGCACAGTGTCATCAGCAAAGAGCAACTGTGACAACTCCCACTTCATGTGTGATTCTTTATCTTTAACTCCCCGCCTCTTGCCAAGACCCTCGCATTTACTTCTTTTACAACCCATCTATAAATTTTATTAAACATCCACGGTGACATCACACATCCTTGTCTAAGGCCTACTTTTACTGGGAAATAATTTCCCTCTTTCCTACATACTCTAACTTGAGTCTCACTATCCTCGTAAAAAACTCTTCACTGCTTTCAGTAACCCACCTCCTACACCATACACCTGCAACATCTGCCACATTGTCCCCCTATCCACCCTGTCATACGCCTTTTCCAAATCCATAAATGCCACAAAGACCTCTTTAGCCTTATCTAAATACTGTTCACTTATATGTTTCACTGTAAACACCTGGTCCACACACCCCCTACCTTTCCTAAAGCCTCCTTGTTCATCTGCTATCCTATTCTCCGTCTTACTCTTAATTCTTTCAATAATAACTCTACCATACACTTTACCAGGTATATTCAACAGACTTATCCCCCTATAATTTTTGCACTCTCTTTTGTCCCCTTTGCCTTTATACAAAGGAACTATGCATGCTCTCTGCCAATCCCTAGGTACCTAGGGATATCTATATATATATGTATATATATATATATATAATATATATATATATATATATATATATATATATATATATATATATATATATATATATGTCAGCATAGTTGCTGATCCCTGTGTTATAGCATATAGTATCATCCATGTGCTTTATATAGGAGATCCCTTTTAGGCCTATGACTTTGTGTGACGTCACGGGGTGCACATGTGTACGTTCGTACTTCTGCCTCGGCCTCAGTCGGCGGTAGATCATCCAGGCTAGGGCAGGCAGAGGCTGGGCTCCATTTCCCATCATCACAGTCTGACAATATATATTGTTACCATCCAACAAGTGTGTCTACCTTCAACTTTCGATATCTCCATTTAAGAACCCCTACGATAAATGGTGGCAACGGAGGGCCTGTAATTCTGACGATTACAGCGATTTCTGGAGATAAATTTCGACCGAGCCTGCCATCTTGTGAGTAGGCCTACCGAGAAGGTTAATGCCAGCCAACTATCTCAGCCCAAGCTCCTACCAGCTTCTAAACCATTCACTGGTCAGTCTCTTTGTAATAGTGTTTATCTGCTTATTTGCATCACTCCCGAGGGGTTGACCCGAGTTTGCAAAATAAGCCAGCTTCCAGTCTGTGGTGAGGGAGTCCAGTCTAGCCTAGTCTACTCCATCTAGTTCTTTTGCCTGCCAAGCCAGCTTTCCACCCCTGCTGTGCTCATCGTGTGAAGTTATCAAGTTATTCTGTGTGAAGGGTTAAGATAAGCCAGTTAGCAACTAACCCAGGTGTCTTACCCCAGTACTCAAGCAAGCCACGTGAGTAGTCTTCATTGCTTGTGATTCAAGCTCAAAGCCATCCTGAGTGCTCTTTTTCATCCTTGTGGTGTTGTAGTATTTCGTGGGTGTATTTTAAGCTAGCCAGCTTAGAATATCTTCGCGGCAGTGTGGCTGTCCTCAGTGAGGCTTACGCCGTTCAACCCATAGGCCCAACCACCCACTCACCACATGTGTCTCACCATTGCCCGGTCTTAGCCCTGTTTACCCACTAACCCAACCACTCTCACTGTGTTGTGGTACTCACCCAACCTCTACCAGTGTTTTGGTGCACTACTAAGGGTTATAGCACTATATTTTAAGGACCACATAGGGGGTCAAGAGCTAGAGTGTGTTTCGCGCCACCGTTAAAAGCCTCCTGTGCGAAGTCTATCGTCGATGTAAGCACAATTCTACGGTCACGTGTGCAGAGGATAGCAACAAGACGACATAAACAATCCTCCAACCTTCCACCATCTACCTTATTCTTCACCAAGTCGTTACAGCGATAATATTTTTCATAGAGACATTTGCGAGTGTTGAGACATTTCTTTTGTGTTCCAGTGATTTTCTTAGTGACATTCAGTGATTCTTGATCAGCCTCAGTGTTTGTTTGCAATAATCTTTTTATCTCCTTAATTCAGTGTTAATTTTTTTGCATTATCTTATGTCTGTTGTGTTGTGTGTCTTTTTATACACATGAAGTAAGTACTTAGTGTTTTTCCTTTGTTGTGTGTGCAACAGATGAGCAGTATAGAACTTGTGTTTACACTTCAGAATCACCTAGTGTTCTCAGCGATTCAGTGAATTAATTCAGTAATTTATTTAGTTATATTCTGCATCACAACTCAGTGTTGTCTCAGTTATATATAATTTTTTTCATCCTAGCATTTGTGTATTCTTGTTTTGTTCCCTGTGTGTTGAACATTCTTGTGTTCATATTCTTTCATTTAGCCAATGTCTAATTTGTCTTATTTCCACAGACAATAGTGCTATTATTTTGTGCAAGCAAGATAATTATTATTATCAAAGTTTTCACACATCAAGTTTCATTGCAAGAAAATTCTAGTATTGTGTTTATGTTGATGTGTTGCGTTCTGCATCACTGTAAGTGTTCAAACTTTTTTTGTTCTGTGTTATAGCACCTATTATTTTTCATGTTTCATTGAACAAATTCACTCTTAGTGCAATTTGTAAGTTCTTCTTTTAGAGTAAATTGTTCTTTTGCTTGTTAAGTGTTGCTTGAGTGCAGTTAAGAGTCAAATTGTTCCCTCAGTTCATTCCTTGATATATTTCTTTTCTTATGTGTAATAATTTTTTATGATTGCACATTGACTCATTTTGCAATAATTCTTGTGCAAAGATTGTGTTGCCATTAAAGTTTTCTTGCAGAAATTTTATGCAGTACTTGTTGATTAGCAATTATTTTGCAACATTGCTACAGTTTATTTGAGTGAAGTTTCATATGCTCTGTTCTGTGCATAATATTTTATTCTTTCTGTGCCATTTTATTTTATTTCAGTGAATTGTGCCTCAGCTTGTTTTATTTTTGCACAAGCTTTATTGATTCCATTTTATCATTTTATTGTGTGTTTCCCTATTGCATTGAAAGTAAAGACAACTCACTGTGCCATTTATTCAATTTAAAGTAAAAGTTGAGCAAATCAAATTTGAGTAAAGTACAAGTTCTCTTGATTTTCAAAGTGTTGTTTGTTAAGTTGAATATTTTTCTTGTGTGAGTTCTTTACTTACTGTGTGACCTGTCAATTTTTAATTACTTATGCAGAATAGTTAAGCATTTTCTTCCTGTTTAAGCTTATTGTGTCATTCTCTCCATTTTTTTTTTGCCTTTATGTCCTTCAGTAAGTTCACTGAGAAGATGTCCCAGTCACTTTTGAATGTTCACTTTGTGTATCATGCCAGTCAAAGTCAATATGAATCAGTCCACAGTACCAATATTCCCTTACTGACTGAAAGACAATACCTAGCCCTTGAGCAATGTGTTTGTTCTCACAGCTTGTATTTGAGATTTATTAAAGTGCTACAAAATGTGAAGTTCAAATTAAGTTCCTATAGATCCGTGAATTACTTATTAACATAGCCGAGCGGTCAGGCACTAGTAATACTGTCACTCCTGTCTGGACTCCAGCCACAATATCGTGCCCGCAGGATAGTGCTGAGACTACTATCCTTGCGATGGCGACTTGTTCAAGTACTCGTTCCTTCCCAGGGGACGCTTTGAGAAGAACTTTACTTGCAACGAGTTATGCTATCTCTTGCTGATGCCACAAGCCATTGCAGAAAGACGTTTCTGTGGCTAGTGCTCTCACTAGAGTGTCTGTTGTTGTTCCTAATGTTCCAGATGGTGATAACGTCCTAGTTGACAGTGATTCCTGCAAGGTCAAGGGTTTATTTGTTGAACCTTCCTTACATGTTGTAAGAGACAGTAAGATCCATTTACTCCTTGCTAACGCTTCGGGTCACAGTGTTCGCCTCAGAGCAAATACCAACCTCGTTTGACCTAGTTCACTAATCCTTACCCTGTTCAAGTACAGGATGACGTGCCACCTGACCAGGTCGGTGCTAATTCAACAAGTGGGAGACCTCATTCCACTCCACTGATCAATCCATCCACCAGTTGAGGAGAAAGGACCTTAGCTCCCCACTGATTTCCCAGACTAAGTCCAGCCGCTTGTTTGACGCTGTTGAAACAAAACGTCGTTAAAAGCCATTGCACTTACCAGTGAAAGATGTTAAATAACGAACTATGTCCCCATCGTATTCCACTTGAACCAGGAACTAGACCTATCTATATACCCCTGCTACAGAATGCCTCAATCCCAAGTTGCTGTTTGCAGAGGAACTGGATCAATCAAATTCTTCTCAATGAATGGAGTTATTGCACATAGCAATTCACCCTGAATGTGCCCTTGATCCTAGTGCCTAATAAGGATGGCACTTGGCGCCGGTGATTGACTTTAGAAGTTTAAATGCGAAAACCATTTTCCAGATCACTTCCCACTTTCTGTACTAGGTACCTTTTTACGCAATATCGGAGATAACAAGTCTTCTTTCCGACCCTGGACTTGTTACAAGGATTTTGCAAGTCCTCTTCACGGAGGACAGCCAAGAGTTAACAGCAATTCTCCACTCCCACAGGTCATTAATCACTTCCTCCGTAATGGGCCGTTGGATTACGATCGTCTCCTATCGACGTTTCTCTAGACTCATACCAACATCTTTAGAGGTCCTCATAGGTAAAGCACTTATGGTGTACTTAGACGACGTATCGTCATTCCGAAAGACGTGGACACACACCTGAAAAGACTTGATAAGTACTTGCAAGCTTGAAGAAGCCATTTAAAAGATCAAACTGTCCAAATGCTTGGGGGCCTGATCAGAAAAATAAATTTCTTGGTCACGTAGTCACTCCTAGAAGGAGTTATAACTGGTTAAAGTAAAGTAACTGCAGTACTAAATTTTCCAACTCCCAAAACGCTGATGCCGTAAGATTCCTTGGTGGGCTTAGCAGGTTTATAGATCTTCCATTGCCAATTTTTTTTTTCCATAGTCTGCTCCACTAACTGAATGCTAAGAAAGATGCTCCTTCGTTTGACCTTCTCTCAAGAAAGAGCAATTCAAACTTTAAAGAAAAGTTAACTTCTGCTCCATTTTGAAATTCCCAGATTTTTCTAAGCCCTTCTATCAGACACTGATGCAAGTTCAATTGGCATAGGTCCGTACTAGCTCAAAAGGACTGATGCAAGTACCCCCAGTTGCATTTGCTAGCCGAGTCCTTACGAAGCCTGAACGTAATTATACAGTAATGGAGCAATACGCTTTAGCAATAGAGTATGGTCTTAAAGCACTTCCGAGACATTATTTTACAGTACCCCTGTTCATGCTTGACAGACGCATGCACCACTGATACCTTTATTCCAGAACAAACAGCCTACTGGAAGTTAGCCAATGGACATTGACTATCCAAGAGTTCAATCCCACTTTTGAACAATTACCCTGGCAATCAAATGTATCGCAGATGCTTTATAATCGCGACACGTTAGTTGTAGTCTAACTGCATAATCCTCCATTTACCTGACGAGGAATGTCAAAAATGCCAAAGAACAGATCCCATGTGGTCTGTGTGATTCGATCCTGCTCCAGGAAGATCTTATTCTTACTGTGAAAGCCACCTGCACCCATTATGACTTGTAACGAGCCAAGAATTACTGTATCGAGCACCGAGTTGGGTACCAAGCATAAGAGTGTACCAGTTAGTAATTCCACAGTCACTAGTGAACCGTAGCCTCAACAGCTAGTTCATTGATGCACCAGGTGTTTGCACACCTGGATGGATCGTTAGTGAAACAAGCCAGAATGAAAATAACTTTTGTGCCACATATGGCAACTGACAATTTCCGAAGTATGTTAAGAAATGAAGTGTCTGTAACAACATAAAGGAAATGTCCACTGGTCCTAATCCTAATCCAAGTGTAACCCACCACTAAGCGAACCGTGAAAATGAGGCACTTGATATTGTTACCAATTTAAATGTTCCCTCCAAGGCAACAAACATCTGTGTGTTAGGTATACCCATTTCACCAGATATGTGAGTTAGTTCCTATGGCAGATAAGCTGCAGAGACAGTAGCTAAAGCGTTTAAAGAACGCATTATACTGCAGCATACCACCCCTAAGTCCTTAGTAACAGATAATGAGGTGAATTCTTAATGAGATTCTTGAAATTTTGTGTACTAGCTATATGAACAAGATCTCTAAATCCACCATTGTTCCCTCATCATCCTGCCAGTCAATGGGTTAGCCGAACTAACCAATAATAAGAAAGTACTTGATGTCCCTGAGTAGCCACATCAACCCCAATAGTGAAACTTGGGGATGAAGTCATACCAGATGTCCAATTGCATAAATCTGCCTTACAATGCGTCCATAGGTTGAAACTCACATTATGCATTGTTATGGTGTAGACAAGCATTTACCCTATGAGTTGTATATTCAACTCCGAAACCCTAATTACAAGTAAAAAAAAACCATGCTCAGAGTGTTTTTTAGAAAATCTGTGAAGCTACTTCTAAATCAACAGCAGAATTTACTAGAGTAACTAATAGCCGTGTTCTAAGCCATCAAAAGTAAAAGAAGGTTCAAGAGTAAATGGCTGAAAATTCAACAAAACATCCTAAATGGCTAAGCACGATCAAAAGTTTGTCGGACCTTACGAGTTGTGAGAACATACTCGTAAATAAGTATAAGGTTAGAGAAATTAGTACTGGCAAGTACAAAGAATCGCATTTAGATCATATGAAATTAGTATGCGATGTTTGATGATTTTTACTACCCAGACTAATGTGACAGATACTAAAATCCTCTGCCCTCTGTACCCTCTACCTCAAATACTCAGTCAGATAACCAACCTGAATGTCGTACTCCTTGCGTACTCGACAAGTAATGAGAAAACCCACAAGTATCTTTTGTAGATAATCGTTCAGATCTCCCTCATCAAGGCATGTGTTAGCCACTGCAGAGGAATTCGATCCTCCCAGAGATAAATAACCATTCTCATATGTAAACCTAAACCCCCTCGCAGAATTGGGTTTTAAATGTACATAGTCTGTATAACTAGATGTCCGAGATGAAGAAAATTGTCAACTGTTTTTATTAACTGATTAGTTTTTCAGAATTTTTTTTTTTCGTATTCACGTTCCCTCCGTATTCTGAAAATTTTGACAGTAATGATCTGAGTGCGCACCAATGCCTTTGCTGTTAATTCACCTTGTATACATATATTATTCTTCCTCAAATCCGTAGAGTGCATAAATACAGATCGATCGATCAATTCCATCCATATTGTACAATGATTTGTACTCAAAGTTTGTAATGCATTACGTTAAAAGTGATTATGTTAACACCCATTACAAAAAATTCATTTTGTTAACATCCATTATGATTATCCATTAATTCTAAGTCATATATGAATTTGTTATTGTATAGAATCAGCCCAGAACCGCCTGCCTGTTCAGCCTATAGATAGTAGTGAATGTCGAGATGACATACATAACATGACCGAGCTGTCAGCATAGTTGCTGATCCCTGTGTTATATAGCATAGCATATAGTATCATCCATGTGCTTTAGATAGGAGATTCCTTTTAGGCCTGTGACTTTGTGTGACGTCACGGGGTGCGCATGTGTACGTTCGTACCTCTGCCTCGGCCACAGTCGGCAGTAGATCATCCAGGCTAGGACAGGCAGAGGCTGGGCTCCATTTCCCATCATCACAGCCTGGCAATATATATCGTTACCATCCAACAAGTGTGTCTACCTTCAACCCTCGATATCTCCATTTAAGAACCCCTACGATAAATGGTGGCAACGGAGGGCCTGTAATTCTGACGATTACATCGATTTCTGGAGATAAATTTCGACCGAGCCTGCCAATATATATATATATATATAATATATATATATATATATATATATATATATATATATATATAATATATATATAAATATATATATATATATATATAATATATATATGCAATATGATCACAGTAAACAGGTGATTTCAAATATGCAAAACAACCACTGTGAAAGAATGAGAAATTTCCAAGTGCTTTCGTGACTACTCTCAAATTTTCAAGGAACTATCAAAGTAAAAACATCCAAGGAAGGTATAAAGGTTCTGGCCAACACCTCACTATCAGATCCCCCAACAGTTAAACATCTGATGTGCGCCTGCCCAACTGGACAGGTCCTTCGCACCAAACCCACCAACAAACATTTTAACCCAAAAAAATTTTTAAAAATTATTATTTGTCCAGTGTATTTTTAAATTCTTCCCAATTCTATTAATTATAAATGGATCTAAAATTTATATAAACCAAAGGAAATATTCATATTATTGTCAAAACTGCTTTTTATGAAACAAGATTCTATTATATTCCTGTCGACCATGGACTTGCTTGATACTACTTTCTCAACTTTTTGAAAATCAATTGGATGGTTAAAATCTCTTACATGAATAAATAGAGCATTGGAATCTTGTCCAGTTCTAATGCTATATTTATGTTGTTTTAATCTTAGTTCGAGATTTTTACCAGTTTGACCGTAATAAACTTTATCACAAATTTTACAAGGAATCTTATAGACACATCCATCAGCATTTTGGGGGGAATTCTTTATCAAAAGTTTTTTTTACTGTATCAAGATTTTTTAATACAACTTTAATATTAAAAATCTTAAGAAGAGAAGGCATATCAACCAAGTTTTCGTGGTAAGGGAGAACCAACATATTTTTTGTTGAATAAGGCTGGTTGTCCCTTTTTGGATTGTAAAAAGTATTTCTAGCAACTTTAAAAGATTTATCTATTGCATTTCTTGGGTATTTTAAATCATTACCTATTTCATAAATTTTGGATATTTCCTCATCTATGAACTCAGGACTACAAATTCGTGAAGCTCTCAAAAACATTGATTAGAAAACAGACAGTTTGACTCTATCTTGATGCGAAGAATAATAGTGGTCATAGGAACAGTTATTTGTAGGTTTTCTGTAGGTTTTAAATTTGAATTCATTATTACCCTTAATAATTAAAACATCTAGAAAAGGCAATGAGTTATTTTCTTCAAACTCAACAGTAAAGTTTATAGAATGGGCTAAGCTACTTAATTTTCCAAGGAAATGGTGTATATCTGTTACATCATCTCCTGCCCTCAGGGCAAGGAAATCAGTATTCCTGAAAAAACTGGATAAGATTTTGGCCTCTCAACCAGTTGCTGAACTCAAGTCATCTATTGAAACTCAAAATACTTGGGCAGCTGTCGACAGCATTAGCAAAATCCTGAATGCATCGTCTATGCTCAAGGTCACCTTTACAGACGTGAACATGGCTGCCACTGCTCTGAACGAAGGTTTGGCTGTCTACTACTACTACATCAGTCCCACCTACATAGAAGCAGAGAGATACCACTACATCCAACATTGCTGGAACTGATATTCTTATCTTCACACCACCAAGGCATGTCCAGTAAAAGACAAGAAGTTCTGCACTACATGTGGTAGTGAGGGACACACCTTCAGTTCCTGTACCGCTGCTGCTCCAACACAACCAGCGTGTTTAAACTGCAAAAGTAATGACCACCATACACTTGCAACAAAATGTCATACAAGAAAGGATATTATGAAGAAAACACAAGATGCAGCAAAGAAAAAATCTACTAATAACACACCAACGTATGCCGCAATTGCAAAGTTGCAAGCAGACACTGCAAAATTGCTTCAAGCATCTACTCAGCCGGCCTCCACCACCATCACTCCTCCAACATGTGACGTAACGAAGATCCACTATTGTCTACTATACGCTCACATGCAGAACACAGCTGTTCCTGGATCCTTTAACTCTACCATCAACGAGTTATTTGCATTAAATAACATGCCATCATTCACATTTCCAGCATCTCCACCTTCTGAAGAAATTCTCAAATTCACCAAGGACATAATCAACACCTCTGCTGCAGTAGATCCAACACCACCAACAACTAGTGACGTCACTCAATCGACGTCCAATGAGAAGCCTTCACCGCCACCACTCCTCATTGAAACCGACCAATCAGAAGCCTTGCCACCAGAAACATCTTCCTATTCATCTACTGAAGATGACAATGCATATTCACTTCCACCTTCAACACTACATAAGAAAAAAAACCCGGCACGAACAACACCATCCTACGACTCTAGACTCGAGTCAAGTTTGTCATCGAATCTTCTACCTATACTACTAAAATTGAGCTTTCAAATCTTCTAAAGCATACTGAAAAATGCTCTCAAGATCCTCGATATCGACACATGTTAACACATCTCATAATATTCCTCTCCAACGATTTAAACGTCTTGAAAATGGAACTGTACTCTCCAAGAACACTTACATCATTAGAACAACGCCACAACTCCAAGTAACCATCAAGCCACTATGAACTGACCAATCAACAATAAGCTCCTCCCTTGTCGCTTGCAGCCTCCTGTCACCATCAAGACGCAGTTTTTTCCATCCAGCAAGATGCAGCTAGCACCTCAGAGTTCCTGTTGCCTTCTGCATCGTCTTCGTCATTGTTTATCCAGGCTTAGCAGTTGGGTCTAGTCCTGACTCTTCTCTCTTCGACTCAAGACATTCCTCTCACCGTCTATTCTTCTCCCTGTCCCCACTTGCCCCTCGCCCCTCGTGGGTCCTTACCTGTGAGTCCTCTGATCTGCTCTGATTCTCTTGATTCCATTTTTCATTTTGATTCAATTATAGGATGTAACTTGTTATAAAGATATCCTCCGAGTTGTTTATTAGTCACGAGCAAAAAATAACTAATTTTTGTAACATACATAACTTCAGCACATACAACTTTTTGTAAAAGGTACGATTATCATAACAATAACATACCTGAGTTATCAGTATACTTACTGTGACAACATACACAACCATCTCCTGAGCAGTGGTGGTGTTTCACTGGTCTACGGCAGTACCTCTTATCGGTACACTCTCCAGGACAGTCATCGTCGGCTTTACAGATGCGCTTATTCACTATGCAGCACTTGCAGTCAGAGTCAGAACACCTTTCCTCAGCCTCGTACTCGTTATGGTGGCAGTGGTGTCTACACACACCATGTCCTTCATTACAGTGAGGCTGGGCTCTGCACTCTTCAGAAAAACATCTCAACATTAGTTAATGATCTATGAAGAGCTATAAAATAATTATTACACCTAAATCTTACTAGGTGACGTTCCTTAGGCTTAGTCAAAAAATTAAAATATTTACATCATTATCAACTAAAAAAAGTACATCTATCAATCAGTAAAATTTGGTGGGAGGAAAAACCCAATTTTTTAAGGGAGTTCGGCCTAAAAGTTCATACATGAAAAGCCGAATTTGCAGAATAGGCCAACCTTCCCTAAAAACCAAACTTTCCCCAAAAAATTCTTTTATAGAAATTTTCATCATATTTTTATAAGCAATGATATCAGCGTTTGAATTTTTGGGCCAAAACTAACTTCAAAACCTCATATGGGTGTGAAGCATGGGTGATGAATGTTGCAGCGAGGAGAAGGCTGGAGGCAGTGGAGATGTCATGTCTGAGGGCAATGTGTGGTGTGAATATAATGCAGAGAATTCGTAGTTTGGAAGTTAGGAGGAGGTGCGGGATTACCAAAACTGTTGTCCAGAGGGCTGAGGAAGGGTTGTTGAGGTGGTTCGGACATGTAGAGAGAATGGAGCGAAACAGAGTGACTTCAAGAGTGTATCAGTCCCGTAGTGGAAGGAAGGCGGGGTAGGGGTCGGGGCCCAGGAAAGGTTGAAGAGAGGGGGGGAAAGGAGGTTTTGTGTGCGAGGGGCTGGACTTTCCCGCAGGCATGCGTGAGCGTGTTTGATAGGAGTGAATGGAGACAAATGGTTTTTAATACTTGACGTGCTGTTGGAGTGTGAGCAAAGTAACATTTATGATGGGTTCAGGGGAAACCGGCAGGCCGGGGTTGAGTCTGGAGATGGGAAGTACAGTGCCTGCACTCTGAAGGAGTGGGGTTAATGTTGCAGTTTAAAAACTGTAGTGTAAAGCACCCTTCTGGCAAGACAGTGATGGAGTGAATGATGGTGAAAGTTTTTCTTTTTCGGGCCACCCTGCCTTGGTGGGAATCGGCCAGTGTGATAATAAAAAAATATTATTATATATGTCGTGTCGAATAGGCAGAACTTGCGATATTGGCTTAAATAGCAACGTTCATCTTGCCATATAGGACAAGTGAAAATTTGTGTATGCAATAATTTCGCCAAAATCATTCTGAACCTAACGAAAAAAATATATTTCACTGTTTGTTTAGTATTAAATTATTGTAAACAAATGGTGCAAAATTATAAATTTTTTACATCAATATTAATGAAATAATATATCTACTATCTATCTATATATATATTTATATTATATATATTTATATTTAATATATATATATATTATATATATTTTATATATTTAAATTATATATATATACATATATATATATATATATTATATTTATATATTTATATATAAATATATATTATATATATATATATATATATATATATAATATATATATATATAATATATATATATATATATAGGTTTGGGGGTCCACCTCTGGTGTAAATTGTGGGACCCATAGCCTCGGAGAAGTGGATAAAAAGGCTTCAAGGAAGAATATTTGGATTTCTTCCTGAAGCCATTTGAATATTCCACTTCTCCTACCCACCCCATCTTTTAAACTATTTTTTTTTACCAAAAGGGAAAAATATATATATATATATATATATATATATAATATAAAAATATATATATATATATATATAATATATATATATTTTATATATTATATAAAAATATATATATATATTTATTATATATATATATATATATATTTAATATATATATATATATATATTTTATATATATATATATATATATATATATATATATATATTATATATATTATATATATATATATATATATATGTATATATATATATTATATATAATATATATAAAATATTATAATATATATATATATATATATGTATATATTTAAAATATATATATATATTTTATATTATATATATATATCGATGTATAAATACATCGTATAAATACATCTTGCATATTACTGGCACCAGCAAGAGAAAGGTAAAGTGGAAATCAGTTTTCTTCCGTGTAGTAGGATACAGACAGGATGTCAGCACAGCATATCTGTGAGACATGTAAAAAAATCCTTGTAAGGAAATCCTAAATCACATGCAACCTATGCTTTTCCAAACATCATATCTCTTCTACTAGACTAAATACAGCCTCAAAAAATGACCTCGCACTAGCAAGGTGCTTCTTGTTGTGCAATAAAGATGTAGAACTTTGGGCAGGTATCAGAAAGATACTAAGAAGAGTAATAAATGATAAAAATAATCAAGAAAACAAAGATGACCTCTTGGATAGTCTACCAAAAATATATAAAATATGGAATCAAGAGATTGTGTATCAAAAAATGCAGAATGCCCATACCACAACAGATGACTCTAAAGTATCTAGTCACCCACATAGTCCTAAACCAGACCCATCCCCCAGCCATAGCACTAATACCCACAGTGCTGGTGCTGGCCCAGGCTCAGCCCCGAGCCCCAGTGCTGACTCATTCCCAGCCCCTAGCCTTATTGCCAGCCCAGACTCTACTAGGGACCCTACCACAACCACCACTAAAACCGTAAATATACAACCATCATTGCACAAGACCGTGGCCCACAGTACAGATGTAGGAGAGGAGTCCCTTTCCCTTCTTCCTTACTGAGAAAGTAGATGGAATCCAGGACGGGGTGGCCCTGGCTTGGATACTGAGGATTATAGTGCAGTCCCAGATCCTGCAGAAATTGGCAACACACCTCCCAACAATTCTCAACCAAAGGTGAATTTGTGCAAATATTATGCTTGGGGCATCTGTAAGCATGGAATATCAGGAAAAAAATGGGACATACAACTTTGAGCATCCCAAAAAATGTAGCGACCTCCTATCTAAAGGAGTGTGTCGTTCTTCTTCCTGTACTTTCTTTCACCCAAAAATGTGTCACTCCTCGGTCCTCCAGAAGCAGTGTTACAACATCAACTGCCCTGCATACCTTCTAAAAGGGACCAGGAGGCACAGACCCCACAAAACAAACAACAGTAGCTACGACAACCCAACTCCAGGTGATTTTTTAGTGGGAGGAAACGGAAAAAGAAAATGGAAGGAAATAACAAAAATAGTCCACCTCATTGGAGCCTTGTTGGACTGGAGGCACAGCCAGTGGCCACCCATGGCCCTCCAGAACTACAATTACTAATGCCAATAACAAAATCCCCCCCAACAAATACAGAATACAACCTCGCTAATATACAGGGCCTTAAGCCATCCACCAACAACAAAATACCGTTTATCAATGGACTTCTAGAGGAGTCTAATGCAATGTTTGCAGCCTTCACAGAGACTCACACAAATGATCACTTTGACAGTGAAATATGGATAAGTGGTTACAACCTTTTTAGATGCAACAGAATGAACAGGCAACAAGGGGGGGTTGGCCTGTATGTCAAAGAGTCCCTCATCTGCACGGAGTTGCTGAACACCACAAATGAGGTAGTTGAAGTTCTATCAATAAAGATCGAGAACCAAAACCTAGTCATTGTGGTTGTATACAAGCCACCAGATGCAACCTCACAACAGTTCAAGGAACAGCTACTGAAAATTGATTACTGTCTGGAAACCCTTCCAGCTTCATCCCCAAACATCTTGCTGCTTGGTGATTTCAACCTAAGGCATACAAAATGGAAGAATTTAGCAAATAATGTTATAGCTGAAACAATCCCTGGAGGTAGCGCAGATGAAAGGTCACACACACATAAGCTACTAAGCCTATGCGAAAAACACACCTTAAGCCAGCAGATAGTGGAGCCAACAAGACTAGAAAACACACTTGACCTTATCTTCACAAATAATGAGGACCTGATAAGAGACATTAGAATGTCAAAACAGCTAACTCCGATCACAACATAATCGAAGTCCAGACGTACATGCATAGGAGTCCTGATCAGCAGAATGCATGTACCTGTGAAGGTGTCTTCACAAAATACAACTTCAACAACAAAAACATCAACTGGGACCAGGTAAACCATGTCCTAAATGAAACATGTTGGGAAGATATCTTAAATGACATGGGGATCCTCTCCAAGATACGATACTATGTGCCGCAAACTGCCCTTCTCACACTATACCATTCACTTATATATTTATACCTCACCTATGCTATCTGTGCTTGGAGTTCAACTGCAGCAACACACCTAAAGCCAATAATAAACCAGCAAAAAGCCGCAGTAAGAATAATGACTAAATCCCATCCCTGGCAACACCCCCCCCCACTCTTCATAGATCTAAGCTTACTCCCTGTTCAGAACATCCACACTTACTACTGTGTAATCTATGTCTACAGGACCTTAAATTCCAGTATTAACCTTGACCTAAAATGCTTTCTTGATAGTTGTGACAGGATCCACAGGCATAACATTAGACACAAACATCTCTATGACATTTCACGTGTTCGACTAAACCTTTACAAAAATTCAATGTATTTCAAAGGACCTAAAATCTGGACCACCCTACCTGGAAACTCTAGAACTGCAGGCACATTCATCTCTCAAAACTACAGTTAGAAAGCATCTTATCTCCCTGATACACCCCGACAACTAACTACATGATAACCACCTGGTGGTTCACAATTACACTCACTCACCCACTGACTATAAACCCAGAAATACTAATCTTAATCTTAAAATAATAAATCCTAACTAGTCATAAGTTTGCCTATGATACTCCAATATAGACACTTTGTATTGTGCCAAAACAAAAGCATTCGCATTGCTAAACTCACAAATTATGATGTAGTCACTTAGCCTTAATACCATAATCTGTAAGGATTTAATGTTAAGAATTAATCTAAGTCTGCCCGAAATGCCTAGCCATGCTAGGTGCCCTAGTGGCCCCCTCTCTAATTAGTATTTTATAACATGTAAACCATACAATACCCAAAACCTGTAAACCCCACATTGTAACCCTTATAGAGAATAAACTTGAATTGAATTGAATTGAATAATAATGAAGTAATTTCTCCAGGCTCTCTCTGGAGCGGGAATACTGCCGAGTGTTCCCAGATGCTTCCTGATTGGCTGGAAGTCTACGTATAAGCTCTGTCTATTCTTTTATGATGTCAAATAGTCAGTTATTATATTAGAAAGGATAACACAAAAAAGCGATAAAAAACATGGAAAAAATTCCAAAAAATATATGGGCTGAGAGCAGATGTGCTACCCAGATCGCCGTCACCATACCTGATTTAAATGACTATAATTTCTTGTAGAAACGTCGTAGAACATTGATTCTTGTACCATTGTGTTCCAAAGAGTTAAGCTATTTTTCTATATGAATAACTCAATTTCCATAATTTATCGAAATGTTTTTTGAGAGTGTGCGAAAAATTGGATCACAGCGTCCCTCATGGCAGTGATAGCTCTTCATTCAGGGGACTTTCTGTTGGCTCTTTCCAGCTTCTCCCTTGGCACACGCCTCGATCCACATATCATCCCCATTGCTGTTGCCCTTCGACTTGCCGCCCTACGAACACAGGTGTGCTTGCAGCATTCAATCGGCAGACCAATTCGGGTACTATGGTCTTTGTGCCGTAGATCCGAGGGAAAGATTGCAAGGCATGAAGAGGTCAATAACAGCATCAAAAAGAGCCTCACAACAGCCGAATGCCCAGCAATAAACAAAAGTACCCAAATGGTATCACCCTTCAAGCCTGGACAAACAGCAAGAAGGAGGTGTGAGACTATCCATATCCATCTACACTGGCTGATACCTATCTTCAATACACTAGGGAGCAGCTGGCAGCTTCAATGAGTCCCAGAAGTCTAGAAAATCCAGTGAACTTGTCCATCAGCATTGGAATCTTGTCTGTTTATTCATGTAAGAGATTTTAACCATCCAATTGATTTTCAAAAAGTTGAGAAAGTATTATCAAGCAAGTCCATGGTCGACAGGAATATAATTGAATCTTGTTTCATAAAAAGCAGTTTTGAAAATAATATGAATATTTCCTTTGGTTTATATAAATTAGATCCTTTTATAATTAACAGAATTTGGGAAGAATTTAATAATACACTGGACGAATAATAATTTTTAAAAATTTTCTTGGGTAGAATATTTTGTTGGTGGTTGTGCAAAGGACCTGTCCAGTTGGGCCGGCGCGCGTCAGGTGTTTAACCGTTGTGGGATCTGATAGTGAGGTGTTGGCCAGACCCCATTATATACCTTCCTTGGATGCTTTACTTACATAGTTCCTTGATAATGTGAGTAGTCACGAAAGCACTTGGAATTTCTCTATTCTTTCAGAGTGGTTGTTTTGCATATTTTGAAATCACCTGTTTTTTGTGATCTTATGCATATATATATATATATATATATATATATATATATATATATATATAATATATATTATATATATATATATATATATTATATATATATATATATATATATATATATATATATATATATAGATGCAACAACCACTGTGAAAAAATAATGAAATTCCAAGTGCTTTCTTGACTACTCACATTATCAAGGAACAATAAAAGTAATGCATCAAAGGAAGGCATATAAAGGGTCTAGACTTCACCTCACATCACATCCCACAATAAAGCAAAACCTGACGTGCGACTCATAGAGAACACTGCAGCAGGCCCGCTGGCTCAGCTAGCAGGTCCTTCACGCAACCCACAAACAATTCTGAAATATTTTGAAATCTCCTGTTTGCTGTGATCTTATTGCATATATATATATATATATATATATATATATATATATATATATATATATATTATATAAATATATATATATATATATATATATTATATATAAATATATATATATATATATATATTTACATATATATATTATATATTAATAATATTATATATATTTTATATATATATATATATATATATATTATATATATATATATATATATATATATATATATATATATATATATATATATATATATATATAATATATATATATAGTATATATATTTATATTATATATATATATATATATATATATTATATATATATATATATATATATATATATATATATATATATATATATTTTATATTATATCCTTGTGGAGGCTAGTATACAAGACAGGGAGTAGAATGAAATTAGCTCTGAGCACCTTCGTATGTCCTCGGATCACAGTACAACACCTACCTCTGCTGGGTGCGTGATCTTTGTACGATTGAGTGGCTCAGTGGGTAAGAGCATCGTGGAATTTTTGCTCACAATGAGGTGGGCTAAAAGCAACACGGGTTCAATCTTCCGGCTATTCGCAGCATTGTTATTGATTAAATATCACTCGTTCTTGGTTACAATACTATATATACTGCTCATAGAGGCTAGTATACCAAACGGGGAGTAGAATGAAATTAGGTCTGAGGCACCCACACCATCATATGTCTTCAGATCATTTTGCAACAACTAGCTCTGCTGGGTGCGTGATTCTTCCAGGATTGTATGGTCCCGTGGGTTAGAGTGTCGTGAATTTTCACTAAGCAGGTGGGCCTAAAAAACAAAACAGGCTCGATCCCTTGGCTAATCGCATAGTTGTTATTGATTAAATACCACTCGTTCGTGGTTACACACCACACACACACACACACACACACACACATTTATATATATATATATATATATATATATTATATATATATATATTATATAATTATATATATATATATATGTATATATATATATATATATATATAATATTATATATATAATATATATATATATATTATATAATATATATTATATTATATATTATATATATATATATATATATATATATATATAAATATATATATATTATATATATATATATATATATATATATATTTCAACAAGTCGGTCGTCTCCCACCGAGGTAGGGTGACCCAAAAAAAAAAGAAAATCCCCAAAAAGAAAATACTTTCATCATCATTCAACACTTTCACCACACTCACACATTATCACTGCTTTTGCAGAGGTGCTCAGAATACAACAGTTTAGAAGCATATACGTATAAGATACACAACATATCCCTCCAAACTGCCAATATCCCAAACCCTCCTTTAAAGTGCAGGCATTGTACTTCCCATTTCCAGGACTCAAGTCCGACTATATGAAAATAACCGGTTTCCTGAATCCCTTCACTAAATATTACCTTGCTCACACTCCAACAGATCGTCAGATCCAAGTATCATTCGTCTCCATTCACTCCTATCTAACACGCTCATGCACGCTTGCTGGAAGTCCAAGCCCCTCGCCCACAAAACCTCCTTTACCCCCTCTTTCCAACCCTTTCGAGGACGACCCCTACCCCTCTTTCCTTCCCCTATAGATTTATATGCTTTCCATGTCATTCTACTTGATCCATTCTCTCTAAATGACCAAACCACCTCAACAACCCCTCTTCTGCCTCTGACAAATGCTTTTATAACTCCACACCTTTTCCTAATTTCCACATTCCGAATTTTCTGCATAATATTTACACCACACATTGCCTTAGACAGGACATCTCCACTGCCTCCAACCGTCTCCTCGCTGCTGCATTTACCACCCAAGCTTCACATCCATATAAGAGTGTTGGTACTACTATACTTTCATACATTCCCTTCTTTGTCTCCATAGATAACGTTTTTTGACTCCACATATACCTCAACGCACCACTCACCATTTTTTCCCTCATCAATTCTATGATTAACCTCATCCTTCATAAATCCATCCGCCGACACGTCAACTCCCAAGTATCTGAAAACATTCACTTCTTCCATACTCCTCCTCCCCAATATGATATCCAATTTTTCTTTATCTAAATCATTTGATACCCTCATCACCTTACTCTTTTCTATGTTCACTTTTCAACTTTCTACCTTTACACACATTCTCAAACTCATCCACTAAACTTTGCAATTTTTCCTTTAGAATCTCCCATAAGCACAGTATCATCAGCAAAAAGTAACTGTGTCAATTCCCATTTTGAATTTGATTCCCCATAATTTAATCCCACCCCTCTCCCGAACACCCTAGCATTTACTTCTTTTACAACCCCATCTATAAATATATTAAACAACCATGGTGACATTACACATCCCTGTCTAAGACCTACTTTTACCGGGAAGTAATTCTCCCTCTCTTCTAACACACCCTAACCTGAGCCTCACTATCCTCATAAAAGCTCTTACAGCATTTAGTAACTTACCACCTATTCCATATACTTGCAACATCTGCCACATTGCTCCTCATCCACTCTATCATATGCCTTTTCTAAATCCATAAAATGCAATAAAAACTTCCCTACCTTTATCTAAATACTGTTCACATATATGCTTCAATGTAAACACTTCATCTACACATCCCCTACCCACTCTGAAGCCTCCTTGCTCGTCCGCAATTCTACATTCTGTCTTACCTCTAATTCTTTCAATTATAACCCTACCGTATACTTTTCCTGGTATACTCAGTAAACTTATTCCTCTATAATTTTTACAATCTCTTTTGTCCCTTTCCCTTTATATAAAGGGACTATACATGCTCTCCGCCAATCCCTAGGCACCTTCCCCTCTTTCATACATATATATAATTATATATATATATATATTATATATATATATTATATATATATATATATATATATATATATATGTCGTGCCGAATAGGCAGAACTTGCGATTTTGGCTTAAATAGCAACGATCATCTTGCCATATAGGACAAGTGAAAATTTGTGTATGCAATAATTTCGCCAAAATCATTCTGAACCTAACGAAAAA
>NC_069490.1:23042595-23052595 GCF_026875155.1 Cherax quadricarinatus | reverse complement strand
CTTCTAAAGCGCGTCATTTGGAGCTGGGGCAATTTTTGAAAGGGGAGCAACAAAAAAGGGAGAGAGGTCTCAGGGGGGGAAAGGCGTAGGTGTCACGGGGCCTTTGGTTACCCTTGGGACTGGGTTAAGGGTCGGTCCCAAACCCCCACTTCCCATTATCCCCCACCCCCCTTTATGGGGTGGGAGGGTTTTTCTGAGATGTCAAGTGGGAAAATTATAAAATAAAAAAAAACCAAACCCCCGGGTTTTTTTCCTAATCGTTTATAACAGGTTATATGATGAAAATAAGTTTCCGTTGGGATCCCGGTTGCCTGGATAGCTTTTACGGTGTGTAAACCTTTCAAAAAATTAAAAGGGAAAAACAGTGTGGGTTTTTTGTCCTTTTAAATGTCCTGCTTTGGGGGAAATCGAATGTTCCACAGATGTCCCCTCAAAAGTATCTTTTTCCCTACATTTTGGCTTCTTTTTTCCCTTAAGTGTTGTTAATATCCGGGACAGGGGGTTTCTATCCTACCCGATAATTTTCCTATGATCTAAATTTACTAAAAAAACCCTTTAAAACCTTTTCCTTACGTTTTCTTGTGTGCTTGTCACTGTATGGTCCATTAACAGCAAACAGGTGTTAAAAAAACTTTAAAAACGGACGGGGTTGTGAAGTTTTGGTAGGGTAGCCCACTGGACGGGCCCGTCACCAATCCATAAACCCCCACCGGGTATAAGAAAAATTTCCTGTGTTTTTTGTAAAAGCATTGTTTTTTTTAAGTTTTGTGTACAAGGGGCCTTTTTTAAAAACCCATAATTTGGGGTTGATACTGTATTTTTTTCATGTTTTCCAAGGGGGAAAAGTTTCCCAATTAGTTTTTTTCCAAAACAGAACTTTTTTGGTACCATAATGGGGGGAAAAGGGGAAAAATTCCCCAACCCCCGGATGGGGGGGTTTTTACCTAATTTTTAATTTTGGTTAAAGAAAACCGGAAAAGGGAATTTTTCCCCCTTTTGTTTGATTGGTTTTTTAATCAATCCGTTTCCCCACCTTTTTTTAAAACCGGATTTTAAAGAGGAGGAAAACCGTTTCCATGGGAAAAATTTTTAAACCCCAAAACTTTTTTGATTGTTTTTTAAAAGTCTTTTTTTTACTTGTCCCCGTTTGGTTTTTTTTGGGGCCCAGGTTTTTTTATCTTTTTAAAAGGGCCCCTCACCCCAGGCAACCCCAAAAACCATTGTAGGAAAACATCTTTTTTTCCCTTTGGTTTCTTTGGGTTAGTTGTAGAAATTCCTTTTTTGTGAATTTTTTCCCTTTCGCCCCAAATTTAAAAATTTTAGGTGGCGGAAAAATTTTGCTTTTTCGCCCAAGAAAACTTGGAAAAGGTTGGTTTTGGAATTTCTCAAAAAAATTTTTGTGAGGAAAACCCCCTTTTTTTTCCTTTCGTGGTTGGAAATAGTGGGAAAAGGTTTTTGAGAATTGGGGAAAACTTCCAAAACGGAAAGGAATTTTCCAAAAGCCCCAAAAGGGTTTTCTTTTTTTAAATTTGAAAAGGCTTGGAAAATAGCACCAACAAAAAATCAAAAGGAAAGGAAAAAATTTTTTTTTAAATAGAATTTAAACCTCTAGAAAAACTTGGGGCTTTTTAAACCCCTTATTTTTTCCATATTAACCAGCCCCCCCCCCTTGGGAAGAAAATGGTGGTTGGGGTAGGGGAAGATCCCCTTTTAAAAATTTTAAAATTTAAAAAAAAATATTTAAAAAAAAATTTTTTTTTTAATTATTTGAAAAAAGGCCCTCCCCCAAAACAAAATTTAAAAAAGGCCCAACTTTTTTTAAAAAAAATTTTTTCAAAAAATTTTTACATTTTTAAAGAAATTTTTAGGAGAAAAGTTGGGGGAAAAAAATTTTTTTTAAAACTTAAAAATTTTAAAAACCTTATTTCAAAAACCCCTTTTTCCCCCAAAAAGGGAAAATAATTTTTTTGATTTTTTCAATAATTTAAACAAAACCCATTTTAAATATATTTTTTTTAAAAATATTTTAAATTATTATAAAATTTTATTTTATATAAATATATTATTTATAAAATAATTTGTATTACAATATATATATTTATTTTAAATATATTTTTATATGTGGGGCCCCGGAATTTTTAAAACTGGTCAATTACCCAAAACTTTTTAAAAAAATTAAGTCCTTTCAAAAATTTTTTTTCCTCTTATACTTTAAAAGATATTTTTTTTTAAATTATTGTTAAATGAAAAATTTAAAATTTTGCCCAAAAGGAATTAAAAAACTTACCAAACCCTTTATTAAAACAAGAAAAATTTTATTTTACCCTTTAAACCCAACTAAATATATTTTAAAAATTTGTTTCAATAATTTAATATTTAAACAAACACAGTAAAAATATTTTTTTTTTCCGTTGGGTTTTTCCAAATGAGGGGGGGCAAAATTTTAAGGGCATACAAAAAATTTTCACTTGTCCTATATGGCAAGATAAACTTGCTTATTTAAAAAAAATTTGCAAGTTTTTCCCTATTGGGGGCACGACATATATATATAAAATTATATAAAATATATTATATATAAAATATATATATATATATAAAATATATAATATATATGTATAAAAGGGGGAGGGGAAGGTCCTAGGGATTGGCGGAGAGTGTATAGCCCCCTTTTTTATAAAGGGAAAGGGGAAAAAAGAGATTGTAAAAATTATAGGGAAAAAAGTTTACTGAGTATACCGGGAAAAAGTATACGGTAGGGTTTTTAATTGAAAAAATTTTAGGGGGTAAGACAGAATTTTTGAATTGCGGACAAAGAAAGGGGCCCTTCAGAGTGGGTAGGGGATGTGTAGATAAGTTTTTTAACTTTGGGAAAAATTATGTGAACAGTATTTAGATAAAGGTGGGGAAATTTTTTATTGCATTTATGGTTTTAAAAAAGGGATATGATAGAGTGGATAGAGGGCAATGTGGCAGAGGGTTGAAATTTTAAAATGGAATAGGTGGTAAGTTACTAAATGCTGTAAAGAGTTTTTATGGGGATAGGGGAGGCTCAGGTTTAGGGGTGTGTAGAAGAGAGGGGGGGAAAACTTCCCGGAAAAAAGTAGGTCTTAGACAGGGAGGTGTAATGTCCCAGGGGTTTTTTTTAATATATTTATGGGATGGGGTTTTTAAAAGAAGTAAATGTGGGGTGTTCGGGAGAGGGGTGGGGATTAAATTGGGGGGAATCAAATTCAAAAGGGGAATTGACACATTTTACTTTTTGTTTGGATAAATTTACTGTGCTTATGGGAGTTTTAAAAGGAAAAAAATTTCCCAAAATTTTTAGTGGATGAGTTTGAGAAGTGGTGTAAAGGAAAAAATTTGGGAAAGTAAAACATAGAAAAGAGTAAGGGGATGAGGGTATCAAATTTTTTAAAGATAAAAAAAAAAGGGGAATAATTTTGGGGGAAAGGGGGGGATATGAAAAAAGGGTTGAATTTTTTCAGATACGGGGGAGTTGACGTGTCGGCGGAGGGGTTTTAAAAGGGAAATGAGGTTAATCTGGGAATTAAATGAGGGAAAAAGGGGGTTGGGTGCGTTGAGGAAAAGTGGAGTCAAAAAACTTTAAATCTATGGAGACAAAGAAGGGAATGTATGAAAGTAAGAAAGTACCAACACTTTTAAATATGGATGTGAACTTGGGTGGAAAAAATGAAAGCAGCGAGGGAGGGGTTGGGGGGGCAGTGGAGAGCCCTTTGTCAAAGGGGGCAATTTTTGGGGTGTAAATTTTTATGCAGAAAATTGGGAAAATGGGGAAAATTTTGGGAAAAGGTGTGGAGTTAATAAAAATTGTCAAGGGAAGAAGAGGGTTGTTTAGGGGGTTTTGGTCATTTAGGGGAAAATTGGATCAAAGTAGAATGAAAGGGAAAAAGCATATAAAATCTATGGGGGAAGGAAAGAGGGGTAGGGGTCGCCCCTCAAAAGGGGTTGGGGAAGAGGGGGAAAAAGGAGGTTTTGTGGGCGAGGGGCTTGGATTTCCCAGCAAGCGTGCTTTGAGCGTGTTGGATAGGGTGAATGGAGACGAATGATATTTGGGGCCCCCGACGATCTTTTGGAGTGTGGCAAGGAAATTATTTAGGAAGGGATTCGGGGAAAACCCGGGGTTATTTTCTTTTAAATTTTCGGATTTGAGCCCCGGGGAAATGGGAAGAAACCTCCCTGCACTTTAAAGGGGGGGGTTTTTTGGGATTTTGGCTTTTTTGGAGGGATATTTTGGGGTTTTTTATACGTATATGCTTCTAAACTGTTGTATTCTGGCACCTCTCCAAAAGAAATGATAATGTGTGAGTGTGGTGAAAGCTTTTTAATGATGATGAAAATTTTTTTTCTTTTTTGGGGGTTTTTCCCTTTTTTTTTTTTGGGGCCCCCCTATCGTGTGGGAGAAAAGACCCGACTTTTTTGAAATATATATATATTTTATATATATATATATATTATATTATAAATATATTATATATATATAAAAATATATTTTTAAATATATATATATAAATTATAAAATATATAAATTTTATAATAATATTTATATAAATATATATTTTAATTTTATATATATATATAATCTATATATATTTTATATTAAAATTATATATATATATATATAAATATATAATTTTAAAAATATAAAGTGTGTGTGTGTTGTGTGTGTGTGTGTGTGTAACCCCCGAACGAGTGGTATTTAAAACAAAAACAAAAATATGCATTAGCCAAAGGGATCGAGCCTGTTTTGTTTTTAGCCCACCTGCTTAGTGAAAAATTTACGACCCCTCTAACCCCCCGGGGCCATTTCAATCCTGGAAGAATCACGCACCCCAAACAGAGCTAGTTTTTTGCAAAATGATCTGAAAGAATTTGGTGGGTGGGGGCCTCGACCCAATTTCATTCTACTCCCCGTTTTGGTATACTAGCCTCTTTGAGCAGTTATATAGTATTGTAACCAAGAACGAGTATATTAATCAATAACAATGGGTGCGAAAAAAGCCGGGAAATTGAACCCTTTTTGCTTTTAGCCCACCTCATTGTGAGCAAAAAAATTCCCCGGGTGTCTTTCCCACTGAAACCACTCAATCGTACAAAATCACGGCCCCCCAGCAAGGTAGGTGTTTTTTACTGGGGATCGAGGACATAAAGAAGGGGTGCCCCAAGTAATTTCCCTTCTACTCCCTGTTTTTGTATACTTGCCCCCACCAAAGGGTATATTATATATTATATATATATATATTTTTTTTATATATAAATATATATATTTATATATATATTTATAAAAATAATAAAATATAAATTTTTATATAATATATATATATTTATATATATATATATTTTAATATATATATATATATATAATATATATATAATTTTAAATATAATATAAAAATTTTTAATATATTTAAAAATATATATATATTTTTTTTATAAATAAAAAATTAAATATATATTTTATATATTAAAAAAATAATTTTATAATATATATATATTTTATATATTTTATAATATATATATATATTTTAAAATATATATAATATATATATATATATAAAATATATATATATATAAGGGAATAAAAATCACAGCAAAAAAGGTAAATTTTAAAATATTTCGAATTTTTTTGGGGTTTTCCGGGGAAGGACCCGCTAGCTTAGCCAGCGGGGCCCGCCCCGCAGTGTTTTTCTTATGAGTCCAAAGTCAGGTTTTGCTTTATTGTTTGGGGTGTATGGTGAGGTTTAATTCTAGGAAAACCCCCCATATGCCTTCCTTTTAAAGCAAATTTCTTTTATTGTTCCTTTTATAAAGTGAGTAGTCAAGAAAGCACTTGGGAAATTTTATTATTTTTTACAGTGGTTGTTGATCTATATATTATATAATTTTATTTTTATATATATAATATATATATATAAATATTTTTATAATATATATATATATATATTTTATATTTTATATATATAAAATATTTTTATATATATTGCAATAAGATCAAAATAAAAAAGGGATTTCAAAAATATGGGAAAACAACCCCTCTGAAAGAATAGAGAAATTCCAAGTGCTTTCGGGACTATCACATTAATTTAAGGAACTATGTAAGTAAAGCACCAAGGGAAAGGGATATAATGGGGTCTGGCCAACACCTCCCTATCAGATCCCAAAAACGGTTAAACACCTGACGCGCGCCCCGGCCCCAAAGGACAGGTCCCTTTTCACAACCACCAAAAATATTCCAAACCAAAAAAATTTTTAAAAATTTTTTATTCTCCAGTGTATTTTTAAATTCTTTTCCCCAAAATTTTGTTAATTATAAAAGGACTAATTTATATTAAAAACCCAAAAAAAAATATTCATAAAATTTTTTTCAAAACTGCTTTTTATGAAAAAAAGAATTTAATTATATTCCCGTCGACCATTTGGAAATTTTCTTATAATACTTTCTCAATTTTTGAAAATCAATTGGATGGTTTAAAATTCTTAATGAAATAAACAGACAAGATTCCAATGCGATGGCAAATTTTACTGGGTTTTTTAGACCTTTTTGGGGCTCATTGAAACTGCCAAACTGCTCCCTAAATGTAAATTTAAGATAGGTATCCCGCCAGTGTAGGATGGAAAATTTGGTAGCCAAACCTCCTTCTTTCTGTTTGTTCCCGGCTTGAAAGGGGGATACCATTTGGGTACTTTTGTTTATTTTTGGGCCCTTTTGGCTGTTTTGAGGGTCTTTTTGATTTCTGTTTTTTGCCCTCTTCAGCCTTTTTAAAACTTTCCCTCGGACTACGGCAAAAAAGACCAAAATACCCGAAATTTGGTTTGCCGGGTTGGGAAAGCTGCAAGCACACCCGTGTTTTGTAAGGGGGGCAAGTCGAAAAAGGGAACAGCAATGGGGGTGATATGTGGATCCCAAAGGGGTGTGCCAAGGGGGGAAGCTGGAAAAAGCCCAAAAGAAAGTCCCCCGAATGAAAAAGGGTATCACGCCAAGAGGGGGGCCCGTGATCCAATTTTTTCGCACAATTTAAAAAAAATTTCGATTTTAAAATTAAAGGAAATTGAGTTATTCATATAGAAAAAAAAGCTTAAACTCTTTGGAACACAATGGTCAAGAATCAATTTTCTAGACGTTTTCTTTCAAGAAATTATATTTATTTAAATCAGGGATGGTGACGGCGCTTGGGGAGCACATCGCTTCGCCATAAAATTTTTTTGGGAAATTTTTTCCCTTTTTTTTTATCGCTTTTTTTTTGTTTTTCCTTTCTTAATATAAAAAACTTTACTATTTGACTCATAAAAAAAATAGACAGAGCTTATTTTCGTAGACTTCCAGCCCAAACAGGGAAACATCTGGGAACCCCCCCGCGTATTCCCCCTCCAAAAGAGAGCCTGGGGGGAAAAAATTTCTTCATTATTATTCAATTCAATTCAAAATTTAAGTTTAATTCCCCCTTTTAGGGTTACAAAAATGGGGGTTTTCAGGTTTTTGGGGAAATTTTATGGTTTTTCATTTATAAAAAACTAAATTTGAAGGGGGGCCCCCTAGGGCACCTAGCATGGCCCAGGCATTTCGGGGGAACTTAGATTAAATTCCCTTTAAAATTAATCCTTACAGATTAGGGGAAATTTAAAGGGTTTAAATGGGCTACATCATAATTTGTGAGTTTACAATGCGAATGTTTTTTTTTTTGGGGACAATACCCAAAATTTTTCTAAAATTGGAGTATCATAGGCCAAAAATTATGACTAGTTAGGATTTATTATTTTTAAAATTAAGAAATTAGTATTTCTGGGTTTATAGTCAGTGGGGGGAGTGAGTTTTAATTGGGGAACCAAAACCCGGTGGGTTTTCATTTTGTTAGTTTTTCGGGGGGGTATCAGGGAGATTTAAAATGCTTTTTAACTTTAGTTTTTAGAGGGTGATGTGCCTGCAGTTCTAGAGTTTCCCCGGGAGGGGGGGTTCCCCAAATTTTTGGGCCTTTTAAATCATTGAATTTTTGTTTAAAAGGTTTTTTTTCCAACACGTGAAATGTCATAGAGAATTTTTTTCTAATTTTTATGGGCCCGTGGAAACCTGTCCAAACTATCAAAAAAGCATTTTAGGTCAAGGTTTTTTATTTGGGAAATTTTAAGGGCCCGTAGGAAAATAGATTAACGTATAAGGGGTGGTTTTCTGAACAGGGATAAATTTAGATCTATGAAGAGTGGGGGGGGGGTTGCCAGGGATGGGATTTAGTATTATTCTTTCTGGGGGGCTTTTTTGCTGGGGTTTTTATTGGCTTTTGGGGTGTTTTTCGCAGTTTTAACCCCAACAAAAGATACATAGGTGAGGTATAAATATATAAATGAATGGTATGGGGTGAGAAGGGGAGTTTTCGGGGACTAGTTCGTATCTTGGAGAGGATTCCCCCTGTCATTTAAGGGTATCTTTCCAACAGGGTTTTATTTAGGACATGGTTTTTACCTGGGGCCCATTTTATGTTTTTTTTTTGTTGAAGTTGTATTTGTGAAGGAAACCCCCTTCACAGGTACATGCATTCTGCCCGATCAAAAACTCCAGCATGTACGTCTGGGGCTTCGATTATGTTGTTTATTCGGAGTTTTGTGTTTTTTTACATTTTTAAAGTCTCTTATCAGGTCCTCCCTTATTTGTGAAGATAAGGTCAAGTGTGTTTTTAGCTTGTTGGCTCCACTATTTTGCCCGGCTTAAGGGGGGTTTTTCGAAAAACTTAGTAGCTTATGTGTTTTGTGACCTTTTATTGCGCTACCTCCCGGGATTGTTTCAGCTATAACATTTTTTGCTAAATTCTTCCCTTTTGTATTCCTTAGGTTGAAAACCCCCAAACAGCAAGATGTTTGGGGAAAGAACTGGAAAGGGTTTTTCCCGACTAATCAATTTTCAGTACGGGTTCCCTTTAAATTTTTGTGAGGTTGCAAACTGGGGGCCCTTTATAAAAACCACAAAGACTAGGTTTTGGTTCTGATCCCTTTTTTGATAGAACTTCAACTACCTCATTTGTGGTTTTTCAGCAACTTTCCGGTGCAGATAGGGGTCTTTTAAAATACAGGCCAACCCCCCCCTTTTTTGCCCCGTTTATTTTGTTTTCATCTAAAAAGGTTGTAACCACTTATCCATATTTCACCCGTCCCAAAATGGGTCTTTTGTGTGGCCCCTGTTTAAAGGGTGGGAAACATTGCCCTTAGCTCCTCTAGAAGTCCATTGATAAAAGGTTTTTTTGTTGTTGGTGGATGGCTTTTAAAGGGGGTGTATATTTGGGGAGGTTTTTAATTTTTTTATTTGTTTGGGGGGGGGGTTTTTTTATTTGGGAATTTTGTAATTGTAGTTCTGGAAAGGGGCCTGGGGGGCCACTGGCGGGGCCTCCAGTCCAAAAGGCTTTCCAAAGAGGGGCCTATTTTTTTTTTTTCCTTCCTTTCTTTTTTTCCCTTTCCTCCCCCTAAAAAAAACCCTGGGAATGGGTTTTCGTAGCTACCCTTTTTTTTGTTTTGGGGGGGTCTTGCCTCCTGGGCCCCTTTTTGAAGGGATGAGGGGGAGTTGGATGTTGTAACACTGCTTCTGGAGGGCCGAGGAAATGACAATTTTTGGGGGAAAGAAAGGGACAGGGAAAAAGAACGGGGCACACTCCTTTTGATAGGAGGTTTGCAAAAATTTTTTTTGGGGTGCTCAAAGTTGTATGTCCCATTTTTTTTCCCGATATTCCCAAAGCTTACAGATTTCCCCCCGCATAATATTTGCACAAATTAAACCTTTTTGGGTTTAGAATTTTTGGGGGTGTTTTTTGGGCCCTTTCGCAGGATTGGGACTGCAAATAAATCCCCCAGAACCAAGCCCGGGCCCCCCCGTCCTGGATTCCTTTTACTTTCCCCCATAGGGAAGAAGAAGGAGACTCCTCTCCACACTTTACTGTGGGCCACGGCCCTTTTCAAAGAGGGTTGATATTTACGGTTTTAGTGGGGGGTTGTGGTAGGGTCC
>NC_069490.1:23014300-23042095 GCF_026875155.1 Cherax quadricarinatus | reverse complement strand
TTAAATGAGTTCTTGCTAATTGACCAGTTTTACTATTCGGCACACATATTTTAAAAAAATATATTAATATTAATAATATATATATATAAATATAATATATATAAATATATATAATATATATAATTATAGAGGGGGTTTAAGGGAAGTAAAGCGAGGGTCTTGGCAAGAGCGTGGAGTTAAAAGATAAAGAATCACACACAAAGTGGGAGTTGTCACAGCTGCTTTTTTGCTGATGACACGGGTGCTCTTGGGAGTTCTGAAGAGAAGTTGCAGAGATTGGTGGATGAATTTGGTAGGGTGTGCAAAAGAAGAAAATTAAAGGTGAATACAGGAAAAGAGTAAGGTTATGAGGATAACAAAAAGATTAGGTGATGAAAGATTGAAAAACAGATTGGAGGGAGAGAGTATGGAGGAGGGTGAATGTATTCAGATATTTGGGAGTGGACGTGTCAGCGGATGGGTCTATGAAAGAAGAGGTGAATCATAGAATTGATGAGGGGAAAAGAGGGGAGTGGTGCACTTAGGAGTCTGTGGAGACAAAGAACTTTGTCCTTGGAGCAAAGAGGGAATGTATGAGAGTATAGTTTTACCAACGCTCTTATATGGGTGGGGAAGCATGGGTGATGAATGTTGCAGCGAGGAGAAGGCTGGAGGCAGTGGAGATGTCAGTCGAGGGCAATGTGGGGGTGTGAATATAATGCAGAAAAATTCGTAGTTTGGAAGTTAGGAGGAGGTGCGGGATTACCAAAACTGTTGCCCAAGGCTGAGGAAGGGTTGTTGAGGTGGTTCGGACATGTAGAGAGAATGGAGCGAAACAGAGTGACTTCAAGAGTGTATCAGTCTGTAGTGGAAGGAAGGCGGGGTAGGGGTCGGCCTAGGAAAGGTTGAAGAGAGGGGGTAAAGGAGGTTTTGTGTGCGAGGGGCT
This sequence comes from Cherax quadricarinatus, assembly GCF_026875155.1. Lineage (NCBI taxonomy): Eukaryota > Metazoa > Arthropoda > Malacostraca > Decapoda > Parastacidae > Cherax > Cherax quadricarinatus. The sequence continues at coordinate 23,041,170 of NC_069490.1, read as the reverse complement.
TGGACTTCCAGCAGGCATGCGTGAGCGTGTTTGATAGGAGTGAATGGAGACAAATGGTTTTTAATACTTGACGTGCTGTTGGAGTGTGAGCAAAGTAACATTTATGATGGGGTTCAGGGAAACCGGCAGGCCGGGCTTGAGTCCTGGAGATGGGAAGTACAGTGCCTGCACTCTGAAGGAGTGGTGTTAATGTTGCAGTTTAAAAACTGTAGTGTAAAGCACCCTTTTGGCAAGACAGTGATGGAGTGAATGATGGTGAAAGTTTTTCTTTTTCGGGCCACCCTGCCTTGGTGGGAATCGGCCAGTGTGATAATAAAAAATATATATATATATATATGTCGTGTCGAATAGGCAGAACTTGCGATATTAGCTTAAATAGCAACGTTCATCTTGCCATATAGGACAAGTGAAAATTTGTGTATGCAATAATTTCGCCAAAATCATTCTGAACCTAACGAAAAAAATATGTTTCACTGTTTGTTTAGTATTAAATTATTGTAAACAAATGGTGCAAAATTATAAATTTTTACATCAATATTAATGAAAATAATATATCTATATATATATATATATAATATATATATATATATATAAATATATATATACATACATACATATATAATATAATATATATATATATATATATAAATTATATATATATATTATAATATATATATATATATATATATATATATTATATAATAGGATGGGGTCCACCTCTGGTGTAAATTGTGGGACCCATAGCCTCGGAGAAGTGGATAAAAAGGCTTCAAGGAAGAATATTTGGATTTCTTCCTGAAGCCATTTGAATATTCCACTTCCCCTACCACCCCATCTTTTAAACTATTTTTTTTCACCAATAGGTAAAAAAAAATATATATATAATATATATATATATATAATATAATAATATATATATATATTATATATATATAATATATATAATATATATATATAATATATATATATATATATATATATATTATATATATAATATATATATATATATAATATATATATATAATATATATATATATATATATATATATATATATATATATAAATATATATATACGATGTATAAATACATCGTAATAAATACATCTTGCATATTACTGGCACCAGCAAGAGAAAGGTAAAGTTGGAAATCAGTTTTCTTCCGTGTAGTAGGATACAGACAGGATGTCAGCACAGCATATCTGTGGGACATGTAAAAAAACCTTTTGTAAGGAAATCCTAAATCACTAAACCCTATGCTTTTCCAAACACCATATCTTTTCTACAGACTAAAAACAGCCTCAAAAAATACCCGAACAGAAAGGTCTTCGGGTTGTGAAAAAAAGATGTAGAATTTTAGGGGGGCGGGGATCAAAAAGATCTAAGAAGGTAATAAAAATAAAAAAAATAAAGAAAACAAAGAGACCCTTTGGATAGCACCAAAAATATAAAAAATGGAAAAAAGGTTTTGGTTTTAAAAAAATTCAGAATCCCCTACCAAAAAAAGATACTCTAAAGTACTAGCACCCACATATTTCCAAAACCAGCCCCATCCCCCAGCCATAGCCTAATACCCCAGTCTGGTGCTGCCCAGGCTCACCCCCCAGCCCCAGTGCTGATCACCCCCAGCCCCCACCTTATTCCCAGCCCAACTCACTGGGGACCCTACCACAACCCCCAAAAAACCGTAAATATACAACCACATTGCAAAAGACCGTGGCCCACAGTACGATGTAGGAGAAGTCTCCTTCTTCTTCTCACTGAGGAAAGAGATGAATCCAGGAGGGGGGGTTGGACCTGGCTTGGATGCTGAGGATTATAGTGCATCCCAATCCTGCAAAAATTGGCAAAACATCCCCAACAATTCCAACCAAAGGTAAAATTTGTGCAAATATTATGCTTGGGGATCTTAAGCATGGAAATATCAGGAAAAAAAAATGGGAATACAACTTTGGCACCCAAAAAATGTTGCGCCCCTCCTATCTAAAGGGAGGGTCGTTCTTCTTCCTGTACTTTCTTTCACCCAAAAAATGTTCACTCCTCGGCCCTCCCAAAGCAGGTTCAAATCAACTCCCCTGCAACTCTAAAAGGGACAGAGGCACGACCCCACAAGACAAACATGTAGAACACAACCCAACCCGGGTGATTTTTTAGTGGAGGAAAGGGAAAAAAGAAAATGGAAGGTAACAAAAATGCCACCTCATTGGACCCTTGTTGGACTGGGGCACACCCCGGGCCACCCATGGCCCTCCAAACTACAATTACTAATCCCAATAAAAAATCCCCCCCAAACAAATACAAAATACAACCTCGCTAATTACAGGGCCTTGCCATCCACCAACAACAAAAACCTTTTATCAATGGATTTCTAGAGGAGCCCAAATGCAATGTTTGCAGCCTTCACAGAGACTACACAAAAAACTTTACAGTGAAATATGGAAAAGGGGTTACAACCTTTTTAGATGCAACAAAATGAACAGGCAAAAAAGGGGGGGTTTGGCCTTATGTCAAAGGTCCCTCATCTGCCGGAGTTGTAAAACCCCAAAAATGAGTGTTGAAGTTCTATCAAAAAGCGAAAACCCAAAAACCCTATATTGTTTGTATATAAGCCCCCAGATGCAACCCAAACATTTTCAAAAAACAGCTACAAAAATTGTTACTGCCCGGGGAAAACCCTTCCAGCTTCATCCCCAAACATTTTTGCTGTTTGGTGTTTTCAACCAAAGGGATACAAAAGGGAAGAATTTAGAAAATTTAAGTTATAGCTGAAACAACCCGGGAGGTAGCGCCGATAAAGGTCACACCACAAGCTACAAACTATGCGAAAAACACACCTTAACCCACAATAGGGGACCCAACAAGACTAGAAAACACACTTGACCTTATCTTCCAAAAAAAAGGGGACCTGATAAAGACATTAAAGTCAAAACACAAAATCCGATCAAAAACTAATCAAAGTCCAACGTACATGCAAGGAGTTTTGGGATCAGCAGAATGCATGTACCTGTGAAAGGGTTTTAAAAAAAATTACAACTTCAACAACAAAAACATCAACGGGCCCCAGGTTAAACCATGCCTAAATGAAACATTTTGGGAAAGATATCTTAAATGACATGGGGATCCTCCCCAAGATCGATACTATGTGCTGCAAATCCCCTTCTCACACTATACCTTCACTTATATACTATACCTCCCTAGCAAATTTTCTTGGGTTAACTGCTGCAACCACCTAAACCAATAATAACCCAGCAAAAAGCCGCAGTACAAATAATCAAAAAATCCCATCCCTGGCAACCCCTTCCCCCCATTTTTCTAGATCAAAATTTACCTCCCTGTTCAGAACATCCACACTTATCGGTAATCATGCTACGGACCTTAAATTCCATATTAACCTTGGGCCAAATGTTTCTTGATAGTTGTGACGGGTTCACAGGGATAACATTAACACATACTCTCTATTACATTTCACGTTTCGACTAAACCTTTACAAAAATTCAAAGTATTTAAAAGGACCTAAAACTGGACCAACCCCACCTGGAAACTCTAGAACTGCAGGGACATTCATCACTCCAAAAAATAAAATTAGAAAACATTTTATTTTCCCCCCTGATACACCCCGACAACTAACTCTGATAACCACCCGGGGTTTACAATTAACTCACTCACCCACTGACTATAAACCCAGAAAAAAAAACTTAATCTTAAAAAAATAAATCCTAAATAGTCAAAGTTTGCCTATATACTCCAATATAGACACTTTGTTTGGCCAAACAAAAGCATTGCATTTCTAAACTCAACAAATTATGATGTGGGCACTTTGCCTTTAATACCATAATTTAAGGTTTAATGTTAAGAATTAATCAATCGCCCGAAATGCCTAGCCAGCTAGGTGCCCTAGTGGCCCCCTATCTAAATTAGTATTTTAAATAGAAACCAAAAAAACCCAAAAACCCGTAAACCCCACACTGAACCCTTATAGAGAAAAAACTTGAATTGAATTTAAATTTAATAATAAGAAGTAATTTCCCAAGGGTCTCTCTGGGGCGGGAATACTGCCGAGTGTTTTCCCGATGCTTTCCTTTTATTTGGGTGGAAGTTTTTATAAGCCTGTCTATTCTTTATGATTCAAAAGTCATTATTATATTAGAAAGGAACACAAAAAAAAAACGATAAAAAAAAGGAAAAAATTCCAAAAAAAATTACGGGGGGAGAGGATGTGCTACCCACCGCCCACCATACCTGATTTTAAAAGACTATAATTTCTTGTAAAACGTCATAGAACATTTATTCTTGTAAAACCCTTGTGTTTCCCCAAAAAGTTAAACATTTTTTTATATGAATAACAAATTTCCATAAATTTACGAAATTTTTTTTGGTGTGGGGGAAAAATTGGGTCACAGCGTCCCTCAGGCAGTGATAGCCTTCTTCAGGGGGCTTTCTTGGCTCTTTCCACTCTTTCCCCTTTCACACCCTCGATCCACTACATCCCCATTGGTGCCCTTTTTGATTTCCGCCCTAAACACAGGGGGGTGCTTGCAGCATTCAATCGGGGGAAAACCCAATTTGGTACATGGTCTTTGTGCCGTAATCCGAGGGGGAAAATTGCAAGGCAGAAGAGGTCAATAACGCATCAAAAGAGCCTCACAACAGCCGAATGCCCGCAATAAACAAAAGTCCCCAAAAGGTATCACCCTTTCAAGCCTGGACAAACAGCAAGAAGGGGTGGAGACATCCATCCATCTAACGGTGAAAACCTATCTTCAATACCTAGGGAGCAGTACAGCTTCAAGAGTCCCAAAGTTAGAAACAAGGAAAATTGTCCATTGTTGGAATCTTTCTGTTTATTCATGTAAAATTTTAACCATCCAATTTATTTTTAAAAAGTTTTAGAAAGATTTCAAGCAGTCCATGGTCACAGGAAAATTTTTGAATCTTTTTTTAAAAAGCATTTTTTAAAAAAATAGAAAATTTCCTTTGGTTATAAAATTAAAATCCTTTTTTAATTAACAGAATTTTTGGGAAAAATTTTAAAATACCTGGACGAATAATAATTTTTAAAATTTTCTTGGGGAGAATATTTTTTGGTGGTTGTGCAAAGGACCCGTCCAGTTGTGGCCGTCGCGCGTCAGGTGTTTAACCGTTGTGGGATCTGATAGTGAGGTGTTGGCCAGACCCCATTATATACCTTCCTTGGATGCATTTACTTACATAGTTCCTTGATAATGTGAGTAGTCACGAAAGCACTTGGAATTTCTCTATTCTTTCAGAGTGGTTGTTTTGCATATTTTGAAATCACCTGTTTATGTGATCTTATTGCATATATATATATATATATATATATATATTATATATATTATATATATATATATATATATATATATATATATATATATATATATATATATATATATATATATATAATATATATATATATATATATAGATGCAACAACCACTGTGAAAAAATAATGAAATTCCAAGTGCTTTCTTGACTACTCACATTATCAAGGAACAATAAAAGTAATGCATCAAAGGAAGGCATATAAAGGGTCTAGACTTCACCTCACCATCACATCCCACAATAAAGCAAAACCTGACGTGCGACTCATAAGAGAACACTGCAGCAGGCCCGCTGGCTCAGCTAGCAGGTCCTTCACGCAACCCACAAACAATTCTGAAATATTTTGAAATCACCTGTTTGCTGTGATCTTATTGCATATATATATATAATATATATATATATATATATATATATATATATATATATATATATATATATATATATATATATATTATATATATATATATATATAAATATATATATATATATATATATATATAAATATATATATATATATATATATATATAATAAATATATATATATATTTACATATATATATACATATATATATATATATATATATATATATATATATATATATATATATATATATATATATATATATATATATAAATATATATATATATATATATAAATATATATATATGTATATATATTTATATATATATATATATATATATATATATATATATATAATATATATATATATATATATATATATATATATATATCCTTGTGGAGGCTAGTATACAAGACAGGGAGTAGAATGAAATTAGCTCTGAGCACCTTCGTATGTCCTCGGATCACAGTACAACACCTACCTCTGCTGGGTGCGTGATCTTTGTACGATTGAGTGGCTCAGTGGGTAAGAGCATCGTGGAATTTTTGCTCACAATGAGGTGGGCTAAAAGCAACACGGGTTCAATCTTCCGGCTATTCGCAGCATTGTTATTGATTAAATATCACTCGTTCTTGGTTACAATACTATATATACTGCTCATAGAGGCTAGTATACCAAACGGGGAGTAGAATGAAATTAGGTCTGAGGCAACCCACACCATCATATGTCTTCAGATCATTTTGCAACAACTAGCTCTGCTGGGTGCGTGATTCTTCCAGGATTGTATGGTCCCGTGGGTTAGAGTGTCGTGAATTTTCACTAAGCAGGTGGGCTAAAAACAAAACAGGCTCGATCCCTTGGCTAATCGCATAGTTGTTATTGATTTAAATACCACTCGTTCGTGGTTACACACACACACACACACACACACCACACATATATATATATATATATATATATATATATATATATATATATATATATATATATATATATATATATATATATGTATATATATATATATTATATATATATATATATATAATATATATATATGTATATATATATATATATATATATATATATATATATATATATATATATATATATATATATATATATATATATATATATATATATATATATTATATATTTCAACAAGTCGGTCGTCTCCCACCGAGTAGGGTGACCCAAAAAAGAAAGAAAATCCCCAAAAAGAAAATACTTTCATCATCATTCAACACTTTCACCACACTCACACATTATCACTGCTTTTGCAGAGGTGCTCAGAATACAACAGTTTAGAAGCATATACGTATAAAGATACACAACATATCCCTCCAAACTGCCAATATCCCAAACCCCTCCTTTAAAGTGCAGGCATTGTACTTCCCATTTCCAGGACTCAAGTCCGACTATATGAAAATAACCGGTTTCCCTGAATCCCTTCACTAAATATTACCTTGCTCACACTCCAACAGATCGTCAGATCCCAAGTATCATTCGTCTCCATTCACTCCTATCTAACACGCTCATGCACGCTTGCTGGAAGTCCAAGCCCCTCGCCCACAAAACCTCCTTTACCCCCTCTTTCCAACCCTTTCGAGGACGACCCCTACCCCTCTTTCCTTCCCCTATAGATTTATATGCTTTCCATGTCATTCTACTTTGATCCATTCTCTCTAAATGACCAAACCACCTAAACAACCCCTCTTCTGCCCTGTGACTAATGCTTTTATTAACTCCACACCTTTTCCTAATTTCCACATTCCGAATTTTCTGCATAATATTTACACCACACATTGCCCTTAGACAGGACATCTCCACTGCCTCCAACCGTCTCCTCGCTGCTGCATTTACCACCCAAGCTTCACATCCATATAAGAGTGTTGGTACTACTATACTTTCATACATTCCCTTCTTTGTCTCCATAGATAACGTTTTTTGACTCCACATATACCTCAACGCACCACTCACCTTTTTTTCCCTCATCAATTCTATGATTAACCTCATCCTTCATAAATCCATCCGCCGACACGTCAACTCCCAAGTATCTGAAAACATTCACTTCTTCCATACTCCTCCTCCCCAATATGATATCCAATTTTTCTTTAAATCTAAATCATTTGATACCCTCATCTCCTTACTCTTTTCTATGTTCACTTTCAACTTTCTACCTTTACCCCACATTCTCAAATCATCCACTAACCTTTGCAATTTTTCCTTTAAATCTCCCATAAGCACAGTTATCATCAGCAAAAAGTAACTGTGTCAATTCCCATTTTGAATTTGATTCCCCATAATTTAATCCCACCCCTCTCCCGAACACCCTAGCATTTACTTCTTTTACAACCCCATCTATAAATATATTAAACAACCATGGTGACATTACACTCCCTGTCTAAGACCTATTTTTTACCGGGAAGTATTCTCCCTCTCTTCTACACACCCTAAACCTGAGCCTCACTATCCTCATAAAAGCTTTTTACAGCATTTAGTAACTTACCACCTATTCCATATACTCTTGCAACATCTGCCACATTGCTCCTCTATCCACTCTATCATATGCCTTTTCTAAATCCATAAATGCAAAAAAAAAACTTCCCTACCTTTATCTAAATACTGTTCACATATATGCTTCAATGTAAACACTTGATCTACACTTTCCCCTACCCACTTGAAGCCTCCTTGCTCGTCCGCAATTCTACATTCTGTCTTCCCCTAATTCTTTCAATTAATAACCCTTTACCGTATATTTTTCCTGGTATACTCAGTAAATTATTCCTCTATAATTTTTACAATCTCTTTTTTCCCCTTTCCCTTTATATAAAGGGACTATACATGCTCTCCGCCAATCCCTAGGGACCTTCCCCTCTTTCATACATATATATATATATATATATATATATATATATATATATATATTTTTATATATATATAATATATTATAGTCGTGCCGAATAGGCAGAACTTGCAATCTTGGCTTAAATAGCAACGTTCATCTTGCCATATAGGACAAGTGAAAATTTGTGTATGCAATAATTTCGCCAAAATCATTCTGAACCTAACGAAAAAAATATATTCACTGTGTTTTTTTTAGTATTAAATTATTGTAAACAAATCTAAAATATATTTAGTTGGGTTAGGCTAAAATAAATTGTTCTTGTTATAATAAGGTTAGGTAAGTTTTCTAAGTTCCTTTTGGTGCAAAATTAAAAATTTTTACATCAACAATAATGAAAAAAAATATCTTTAAACGTATAAGAGAAAATTTTAGAAAGGACTTAATTTAAATTTTAGTTCTTGCTAATTGACCAGTTTTACATATTCGGCCACGACATATATATATATATATATATTATATATATATATATGTCGTGCCGAATAGGCAGAATTGCGATTTTGGCTTAAATAGCAACGATCATCTTCCCAAATATAGGACAAGTGAAAATTTGTTTTATGCAATAATTTCGCCAAAATCATTCTGAACCTAACGAAAAAAATATATTTCACTGTTTTTTGTTTAGTATTAAATTATGTAAACAAATCTAAAATATATTTAGTTGCGTTAGGCTAAAATAAATTGTTCTTGTTTTAATAAGGTTAGGTAAGTTTTCTAAGTTCCTTTTGGCGCAAAATTTATAATTTTTTACATCAACAATAATTAAAAAAATATATCTTTAAACGTATAAGAGAAAAATTTTAGAAAGGACTTATTTTTAAATGAGTTTGTTTCTAATTGACCAGTTTTGCATATTCGGCACGACATATAAAATTATATATAATAATATATATATATATATATAATATATTTTATAATATATATATATATATAATATATATATATTAATATATATTTTATATATATAAAATAATAATATATATATATGGGTTAGTGGTCATTGCCAACCTCCCCCAACCACCATCCCCTTACTACCCATAGGGGGTTTAGGAGGGTTTCTGAGATGCCCAAGTATGAAATTATAAGATATAAATAGCCAGCCCCAAGCTTTCTGTAATCGTTTATAACAGGTCATATTGTTTGAAAAATAATTTTCCCCTTAGATACTGTAGGCCTGGATAGCTATTATTCTGTATGACCTTTTCAAATAATGAAAGAAAAGAAAACAGTGTGGTCTTTGTCCGTTTAAATGTCCTGCTCTGTGGTGCTGGAATGTTCTACCCATATTCTCAGAAGTATCTCTTCCTACATATTGTCTACTATTTTCTCAGTGGCTGTTAATATGCCATACATAGGGACTTCTATGCCTACACGATAATATTTCTATGATGTAAATTCTACTAATACCCTTTAACCTTTCCTTACGTTATCTTGTGTGCTTGTCACAGCTCTGTTCGCCAGTTCCTAGATGTTTTAATCCATTGGGTCGATAGGAAATTCAAATTCACAGTTTATAGGAAGTCCGTCAATGTGGCGTCATACATTCACTACTATTCCAACCACGAACCAGGATAAAAAGGAGTGTGTTCCTCACAATGTTTCTGAGAGCATTGCGCATCAGCAGTCCAGAGTACCTAGAGGACGAAATCAGCAAGATATTCAACATAGCCACAAAACTAAGATATCCTAAGGATTTTGTCGAGAAGGCACTAATGTCAACAAAAAAGACTTTCTACAGGACTGAATCTAAAGAAGTGATGGCCAGGAAAAATGTACTAGTTTTACCATACAGTGAGAATCTGGCTTGCCTGCGTGAGGCGTTAAGAAAGATCAATATAAACCTGGCTTTCAAAAACACGGGGACAGTGAAACAAAGACTGATTAAAAACACAATCACCAACAAAGTTGGTGGGGTTTACAAGGTCCCATGTACTCAGTGTACTCTCTCATATATCGATCAAACAGGTAAATTTCTGGATACCAGAATTGCCCAGCATAAATACTCAGTCAGGACAGGGCAGGAATCTAACGCTATCTTTAACCACATTAGTTTATGTAATCACCCATCGGGGTGGGATGCTGCCCACATTATGGTACCAAACAGTTCTATTATGGAAAGAAACATAATTGAATCTTCCCTCTTGAATCATGAAAAGAATACAGTATGCAACTCAAATTATGGGTTATACAAGGTCCATTGTACACAATCTTAAACAACAATGCTATACAAAATCACAGGATTGTTCATTATACCAGGTGGGTTGATGGTTTTGGTGACGACCCGTCCAGTGTCTACGTACCAAAACTTCACACCACGTCAGTTTTGAAAGTTTTTTTAACACCTGTAGCTGTTAATGGACCATACAGTGACAAGCACACAAGATAACGTAAGGAAAGGTTAAAGGGTATTAGTAGAATTTAGATCATAGAATATTATCGGATAGGCATAGAAGTCCCCGTGTCTGGCATATTAACAACCACTGAGAAAATAGAAGACAATATGTAGGAAGAGATACTTCTGAGTACATCTGTGGAACATTCGAGCACCCCAGAGCAGGACATTTAAACGGACAAAGACCACACTGTTTCCTTTCATTATTTGAAAGGTCACACACAGTAATAGCTATCGAGGTCTACGGTATCTAACGAGAAACTTATTTTCATCATATGACCTGTTATAAACGATTAGAAAAAGCTTGGGGTTGGTTTTTTATATTTTATAATTTCCTACTTGACATCTCAGAAACCCTCCTACCCCATAAGGGCAGTGGGGGGATAATGGTAGAGTGGGGTTGGCACCGACCATTAACCCAGTCTAAGGGTAACCATGGCCAGTGACACCTACGCAACTCTGAGACCTCTCTCCCTGCTTTTGTTGCTCCCTTGCAACATTGCACAGCTCCTAATGACGCGCTGAGAAGTGTGAAATTACTTGAGCTAAAGATTTCCACTCCCCAGTGGCTTGTCCTACCCACACACACACACACACACACCCACACACACACACACGCACACACACGAACACGCCACACACACACACACACACACACACACACACACACACACACCACACACACACACACCCACTCACACACACACACACACACACACACACACACACACACACACACACACATATAAATATTTATATATATATATATATATATATATATATATATATATATATATATATATATATATATTATATATATATTTTATATTATATATATATATTTTATATATATATATAATGAGAGGTTAAGAGAAAGTGAAGCAATATAAAAAGATAGCAAATGTGAGAATGGTTGAAAAGCTATCAGCAAATTTTGTTGAAAATAATAAACAGATTTGGAATGTATTATTAAGTTGAGAATGGATTGATAGTTGAAAGTAGGAGAGGAGAGTTATTAAACAGAGAGTTAGAGGTATGGGGGTAATGGAGGGAATATTTTGAGGAATTGTTAAATGTTGATGAAGATAGGGAAGCTTTGTTTTCATGTATAGGGCAAGGAGGAACAACACTTATAGGAGTTAGTAAGAACCAGTTGTGAGTGTGGGGAAGTTCGGGGAGCAGTCCTAGATTAAAAGGGGGGTAAGGCAGCGGGGGAATGATGGGAAAAAAGATAGAAATGTTAAAAGTAGGTGGTTAATGCTTTTATTTAATAAATGTGGGGAAGAGGGAAGGTACCTGGAGATTGGCAAGGAGACAAATAAAGTGTAAAATTATAATGGAATAAGTCTGTTGAGTATACCTGGTAAACTGTATGGTAGAGTTATTTTTTGAAAGAACTTAGAGTAAAAACGGAGAGCAGGATAGCAGATGAACAAGAGGGTTTAGGAAGGTAGGGTTCGTGTAGAACAAGTGTTTGCAGTGAAACATATAGGTAAAGAGGCTTTTGTGGCAATTATGGACTTGGAAAATGCGTTTGATAGGGTTGATAGGGGGCAGTGTGGCAAATGTTGCAAATGTATGGAATAGGAGGTAGGTTATTGAAAGCAGTGATGAATCTTTACGAGGACAGTGAGGCTAACGTTTGAGTATGTATGAGAAAGGGAGATTATTTCCCAGCAAAAGTAGGCCTTTCACGGGGATGTGATGTCACCATGGTTGTTCAACATATTTATAGATGGAGTTGTAAGAGAAGTGAATGCTCGGGTGTTGGCAAGCGGTGTGGAGTAAAAAGATTATGAATCAAACATAAAGTGGGAGTTGTGACAATTGCTCTTTGCTAATGACACTGTGCTTTTGGGAAATTCTGAAGAGAAGTTACAGGGGTTGGTTGAAGAGTTTGGAAGGGTATGTAAAAGAAGGAAATTAAAATTGAATATAGGAAAGAGTAAGGTGATGAGGATAACAAAACAGATAACGGACGATTGGATATCCGACTGGAAGGAGAGGGTATAGAGGAGGTGAAGGTATTCAGATATTTGGGAGTGGATGTGTCAGCAGATGGGTTTATGAAAGTTGAGGTGAATCACAGAATTGACGAGGGGGGAAAAGGTGAGTGTTGCACTGAGGAATCCGTGAAGACAAAGAAATTTGTCCATGAAAGCAAAAAGGGCAATATATGAGAATATAGTTACACCAATGCTCTTATTTGGGTGTGAAGCATGGGTGGTAATTGTTGCAAGAAAGAGAAGGCTGGAGGCAGTAAAGAAGTCATATCTAAGGGCAATGTGTGGTGTGAATATAATGCAGAGAATCCATAGTTTGCAGATCAGGAGGAGGTGCAGGATTACCAAAAATATTACCCAGAGAGCTGAGGAGGGGTTATTGAGATGATTTGGACATGTAGAGAGGCTGGAACGAAATGGAATGACATCGAGAGTCTTTAAATCTGTTGTACATGGAAGGCAGTGTAGGGTAGGGCCTAGGAAAGATTTGAGGGAGGGGGTAAAGGAGGTTATGTGTGCGAGGGTCTTGGACTTCCAGCAAGCATTCGTGAGCGTGTTAGAAGCAAATGGAGACAAATAGTTTTTAGAACTTTACGTGCTGTTGGAGTTTGAGCAAGGTAACATGAAGGGAATCAGGGAAACCGGCAGGCCGGACTTGAGTCCTGGAGATGAAAAGTACAGTGTCTGCACTTTGAAGGAGGGGTGTTAATGTTGCAGTTTTATAACTGTAGTGTAAATCACACTTCTGGCAAGACAGTGATGGAGGAGAATGATGAAAGTATTAATAAAAATTAAAATAAAATATAATATATGACAGTATAAGTAAGAAGCATTACATTAATGAAGGGATTCGGGAAAATTGGCCAGTCGAACTTGAGTCCTGGAGGTGAGACGTACAGTATCTGCACTGTGAAGGAGGGGTTGGAGATGTAGCAAGTTAGGAGGGTCGGCTGAACTGTGAAGGAGGGGTTGGGGATGTAGCAGGTTAGGAGGGTCGGCTGAACTGTGAAGAAGAGGTTGGGTATGTAGCAGGTTAGGAGGGTCGGCTGAACTGTGAAGAAAAGGTTGGGGATGTAGCAGGTTAGGAGGGTCGGCTGAACTGTGAAGGAGGGGTTGGGGATGTAGCAAGTTAGGAGGGTCGGGGTGAACTGTGAAGAAGAGATTGGGGATGTAGCAGGGTTTGGAGGGTCGGCTGAACTGTGAAGGAGGGGTTGGAGATGTAGCAGGTTAGGAGGGTCGGCTGAACTGTGAAGAAGAGGTTGGGGATGTAGCAGGTTACAAGGGTCGGCTGAACTGTGAAGGAGGGGTTGGGGATGTAGCAGGTTAGGAGGGTCGGCTGAACTGTGAAGAAGAGGTTGGGGATGTAGCAGGTTACAAGGGTCGGCTGAACTGTGAAGGAGGGGTTGGGGATGTAGCAGGTTAGGAGGGTCGGCTGAACTGTGAAGGAGGGGTTGGGGATGTAGCAGGTTAGGGGGTCGGCTGAATGTGAAGTCAGCGATCGCTTTTCTATACTTTTTTTTCACAAAACAACTTGACAGGCTGAGCTGTTATCCAACCTCAGTTAATTTCAAAGTCCAACCCTAGCTAGTTATACTACCAGCCCAGAATGCGACTCACTGGATCAACTAGTGTAATGAAGAATGTGAGGAAACAGCGTTTCTTCACATCCCGGGGATCGATCCTCGGACACACTATGTGAGTTGATGTGTTGCCAACCGAGCCACGGAACAAGATATTGATTGAGTAAATGTTGGTAAATCTTTTTCATGTTTTATGAACCCTACCTCAGTGAGGGCTAACATAATAATGATAATAATAAAAGTAAAAACAATATTTACAATTTACACACAGTGCGAACAGATCTGAACGTTTTATTATATATGGAAAACCAGGCATGAAAACTTAAAGTCAGTCAGAAAAACATTCTCAAGCAATCGTACCTAAACCAGCACCACATATTTTATTATTAATATTTGTAAATTGCTCCCTACTGGCTATGCAGTATTACCTTCCTGAACCTGTCTTTACGTAAAATTATCAGTAATGAAACTGTAAAGACGATAAGAATGAATTGTTTCGTCATAGAAAACTAAAACTCTAATATCTTTTGCAATACTGGCACCAGCCGGTTAGAACATATATTCTTAAGAACTAGAAAATATGCTTTTGTGGAAACAAGAACAAGGAAAAAATCCATACCACGGGCTGGGTTAGAACCCGCGATCAGAAAGTCCTAATCTCTGGGCCAGCTAGCCACAATAAGATTCATCCAACTAGATATATTTATACGCCATAGGAAGGTTAGCATAGGCGCCACTGTGACCACAAATGCAAGTTTTTACAGCCGAATCTCCAGCTAGCATGGCCGTCAACATGACTCGTATCATTAAGATTTCGTGAGTCATGGTAACACCAAGAATTACTACATATATTTCTATTTATCTACGTTGAAACAACTACTTACTGTCGCAACACACACAGTCATCTCCTGAGCACTTGTATTTTGTGAGAGGATGAGAGCAGCTGGTAGCGACCATACATATACCAGGACAGTTGTGAGATGACGGACAGGAGAAGCGATGTGGTCTACAACACTTGCAGTCTGAGTCATCACATCTAACACTCGCCTCTCGCTCCTTTCTGAGGCATGACTCTCTGCACACTCCTTTGCCTCCATCACAACTTTTCTGCTTCCCACTACACTCTGTTGTGGAATACAACAATAACCTTAAATGAGGAAATCGTATAGTGATACCGACAAGATGTGGAAAGACACTTATGTACAGATCAGGACATTTAATAAAGGAAACGTTCGGCCCCGAGTGGCTTCTTCAGTCTTAAACGTTTCTTTTAAGAAATGTTCTGAGCTGTACATAAGTGTCTTTTTCCACATAACATTTAATGTTTTACAAAATACAAAAAACGAGATAACTAAAATCATAATCAAGGAACTTGATAATGTGAGAAGTCACGAAAGCACTGGAATTTCACTATTCTTTCACAGTGGTTGTTTTACATATTCTGTTTTGCATACTCTTATATATTATATATATATATATATATATATTTATATATATATATATATATATAATATATATATATATATATATATATATATATATATATATATATTTTTATATATATATATATATATATATATTATATATATATATATATATATTATATATATTTTATAATAAATAACAAAAAGGCACAATACCGTGACTGGAACGATACACAAATAACCCGCACATAAAAGAGAGAAGCTTAGGACGACGTTTCGGTCCAACTTGGACCATTGACTTTGTCATGGTCCAAGTCGGACCGAAACGTCGTGTAAGCTTCTTCTTTATGTGCGGGTTATTGTGTATATAATATATATAATATATATATATATTATATATATATAATATATATATATATATATATATATATATATATATACATATATATATATATATATTATATATATATATATATATATATATTATATATATTAATTATATATATATATATATATATATATATATATATATTTTATATATTACATATATGTATATGTCGTGCCGAAAATTAAAAAAATGGTCAATTAGCCAAGAACTCATTTAAAATTAAGTCCTTTGTGAAATTTCTCTTAACTTTTAAAGATTTTATTTTTTCATTAATGTTAATGTAAAAAAATTTAATTTTGCAACCAAAAGAATCTTAGAAAACTTACCTACCTTTTCATAACAAGAGCAATTTGTTTTAGCCTAACCCAACAAAAAATATTTTAGATTTGTTTACAAAAAATATAATACTAAACAAACCCAGTGAAATATATTTTTTTCGTTAGGTTCAGAATGATTTTGGCGAAATTATTGCATACACAAATTTTCACTTGTCCTATATGGCAAGATGATCGTTGTATTTAAGCCAAAATCGCAAGTTCTGCCTATTCGGCACGATAAATATATATTTAAAATATATATATAATATATTTTAAAATTTTTATATATATATATATTTATATATATATATATAAATATATATATTATATATATATATATATATATAAAATATATAAAATATTATATATATATATATATATATATATATATATAAAATATATATATATAAAAAACTAATCTCTGGCCGAAGGAGACTCGAACCTACGAACCTTGGAACAAGGTATGCAGTGCTTTATCATCCTCACCACAAATGGACCGTACCCTTTGGGGCCCAGCTCACGCTAGAAAGTTTGATCCAAGGCAGCCAGCTTTCAGGGAGGAGGCTTACAGCTTTTCATCTCATCCCCTGCATGTGTCGACCAACTAGAGATTTTAAACATGCAAGGAATTCCAAGAGCAGGCGAAATATATGCAAACACTGATCTCTGGCTGCCTTGGAATCAGAACGTCTAGCGTGAGCTGGGCGCCAAGGTATTGGTCCAGTGTGGTGAGGATGGTAAAGCACTGCATGCCTTGTTCCAAGGTTCGCAAGTTCGAGTCTCCTTTGGCCAGAGATCAGTGTTTGTGTCTATCTCGCCTGCTCTTGTGAATTCCTTGTATATATATATATATATATATATATATATATAATATAATATATATATATTATATAAAATATATATATATAATATTATAATATATATATTAAATATGCCGTGCCGATTAAGGCACGACATATATACTCTCTTTATACTTCACTATATAATACCACTTCCTTTTTAAAGAAAAAAAAAAACTCTCGTATAGTATTTCTCTCTGAACATTGTCTTTGCCTCATTCTGCCAGTCACTCTTCTTCCTCCCCCCCGCCCACCCTCCTCTATCCACAAACTTCTGTTTCACACTCTAACACTGCAGTCTTAAATCTGTTCCACCTTTTCAGCCTAATCTTTGTCCCAACGGCTGCTGATATACCCTAAGTGCCTTCCTCTTTTTTAAATTTTCACTTTTATCTTACTGATGACATTCTTCTGGTATTCCATCTCCCTCTTACTCACACTGTATCTACAAATAAACATTTTTCTGATATATCTGTTGCCCCAGTAAAAACATGCATGTCCAGTAGTCTAACCACCGACTTTATACCTATTAATGCCATGTCTAACAAACTGCTGTCATTACGCATTATATCGCATCTCATGTACTTGTATTTTCTTAGAATACGAATTGCCTAATAACAAAACTCTTTCTATACAAAGTTCGATTGAAGTCGTCCTCATTATCATTTACTCCTGGTACCCCAATTTCCTCCTACTCCCTCTACAAAGGTTTCTCCCACTTTAACATTTGGGCCCTTCACAACAATGCCCTTCAGTTTTGTTTCGTTAGGACGTCCCAACTTAAAAATATTCTTCAAAAGTTTAGTAATTAAATGCAGGGGGGGGGAGTTACTAGCCCATGCTGCCGGCATTATAGTCACCATGTACGACACACATGGCTTGTGGAGGAAGGATTCTTTTCTATTTTGTCATGGTGATGAAAATAAATAATATAAAAATTAAAACTACTAAGGAAACAGAAGAAAACTGAGATATATATAGCTGCATGTGTAAAACGAACTTAATGTAAGTAGTAGTGGCAAGATCTACTGTCATCTCGCGTGTTTATTAAGCAGAAAGAAAAGACACCAGTAATCCTACAATTGTGTAAATCTATTACACGCTTTCGTCTCACAGTCATTTTGCAGGATGGTAGTACCTCCCAGGGTAGTTGCTGTCTATCAACCTACTGCCTAGTGCATTACTGTCAGCTTATAGTCTAATATACGTAATTCTCAAACAACCTTAATATAGAACTTACTTTTACAGCAAATACACTGGGATCCAGAACATGCATAGCCTTTTAAAGGCGCAAGACAATCTTTTGTCTCAGTGCATTTACCAGGACAGTTATTATTAGCAGCACAAGTAACAGGACGCAGAGTGCAGCACTTGCAGTAAGAAGCACTACATCCTCCCTCCACCTCTCTCTCGTTGCTGCTGCACATGATTCTGCACACTCCATAACCTTCATCACAGGATGGCTGGGTATAACACACTGTTGAGCGTAAGACAGACAATATAATTGTGTAATTTGAGATTCAGTAATTTCTTTTTAAATCTTCTGTTTGAAAATCACCCTCAATTCATGGGAAGTAATGTATGTAGTTTTCATTAATTAATCGCTATTTACAATCAGTTGAAAATCTGTAAGTGAAGAATACTGCTCATTTGCCAACTGTCTGGCAAAATAGTTGTCATACCACATGTCACTTTCCATCACTGTAAGTCTGTCCCACTAAAACATTTGTAACATATTTAACGAAATGCTTCTATACACATTTACCGAAAACATATCAAGAAAATAAACTCACATTGAACTGCTGTCTTTTAAATAGATAAATTAATAACTCAAAAACAAGTTATTAATCATGAGTATAGTAGACTCCAACTTAAGTAATATTCTGACTGGACCGCCCCAGCAATTGATTTTGAGATTATCACAGTTAGTTATACTGACAAATACATCTCGAGTTTTATTTAACGGAATTTTCGGATAGTTTCGATTTACAGAACTGTGAATAGTCGGGAAGATTTCTTTCGGTTCTCAGACATGTCTTAAGACAATAAACAGGAACCTGTTTTCTTGGTATTCGTAGAAAATTCTGGTAACTACAGTAACCACAAGGTTTGCTGCCACATCCCTATCTAATTTATTTTTAGTTTTCTTTTTTTTTCAGTACAAATATCTTAGCTATTTGTGAAAGCAATTTTTCTGGTACATTATGTATTACAAACGCATCTGTTAAGAATTTGTCAATAATAAAAAGTGAATGGTTGTATGATTCGAGGAAAACTTCTTGTAATAAGGAATGTTTCGAACTAAAGCAAGAATCAATTTTCCATTATAAATCATTTGATTTCATGTAACAGCACAATAAGTTTGTGATGATACATTTCTTTGCCAATTATGATATTGTTTTCCTTTGGACACAAATACGACCTAATGCAGTTTTTACTTGGAAGTCGTTTGGTGATCAGCATTATTTTCTGCTGCGATGACTTGCAGATTTCCAATTTTGAAATTGTGACGATTTTCTTATGGTTATTTCAAATTCTTTGACGACTATAGTATAAGAGTGGTACTCTCTCCTTGCTTTTGCGAGTTTTGGCAGGTTTTTATTACTAGTTAAAAGAGTAGCTGCTGATAAACATTTAGTAATTTAAAATTATTTATTGTTTTTTCAAAAACCTCGTTATTTAATCCACCTTATATATCATTAAGCAGGGAAGAAACTGTCTATTGTGTCTTCTGTAATATAGTAGGCAATATTGTTTATATCACTCTTCATTCGTTTTTCTCTATCAGTTTTTATCAATTAATTAATCAAATTTTCCGCATCTTATTAGCCACTTCTAAAAATTTAGTGTTGTTTAAGATCAATCTAATAACATGACTGCTTTAAAAATGTAAGATTGGTCCTAAATAATTTTTTTTTTTTGCATTCAAATGCTTGAGAATTACAATGAAATTGACAGAAATCTTACTTTTTTATTCAGTAAAAGATTTTAAATTATAAGGATTTCCGTAAACAAAATTCAGAATTTCTGCTTTTATTTAGCAAATTTTGAAATTTAGAACAAATCTTAATTTAAAATATGTATTTTTTATATATATTTGAAAGATATTACAAAATAATTGGAACGGAAATGGCAGATGGTGCTGAGAATAACAAAACTTACTATCACAACATATACAGCTGGATCCTGAACAGTTGGAGTTTGGTAGAGGATTAGTGCAACTTCTTGAATCTAAACAGACGCCAGGACAGTTGGCAGAGGCAGTACAGACAGTCACAGCAGACGAGCAGCATTTGCAGCCTGAAGCACCACAGACTCCTTGCACTTCACGCTCTGAGCTCTGGCAGGAACTTCTACAAACTCCCTTGTCTTCGTTACATAAAGACTGGATGTTACATGCTGTTGGAGAGACACAGTATTACAAAATATACTTTTTAACCCAATCTGTAACAAATAATTTAAAGAATTGAAGTTCTTTATAACTAAATGATTATAATTATGACCATAATTTTTAAAGAGGTGGACCGGTAACCCAGCGGTAACCAGGGCAATATGGCTCACGAAGTCATTGAATTAACCTAGGTAAGGTGACTCATTCAATCAGTCAACCCACCAAAATTGGGTGACCTACAAAGACGGCACTGGCTACTGAGGCTGGGTAGTGTACTAGGCAGTGGGGGACCCATCATGGCTGGGTAGTGTACCAGGTAGTGGGCGACCCATCAAGGCTGGGTAGTGTACTAGGTAGTGGGCGACCCATCAAGGCTGGGTAGTGTACTAGATAGTGGGAGACTCATCAAGGCTGGGTAGTGTATTAGGTAGTGGGCGACCCATCAAGGCTGGATAGTGTACTAGGCAGTGGGGGACCCATCATGGCTGGGTAGTGTACCAGGTAGTGGGCGACCCATCAAGGCTGGGTAGTGTACTAGGTAGTGGGAGACTCATCAAGGCTGGTTAGTGTATTAGGTAGTGGGCGACCCATCAAGGCTGGGTAGTGTACTAGGTAGTAGGCGACCCATCAAGGCTGGGTAGTATACTAGGTAGTGGGCGACCTATCAAGGCTGGGTAGTGTACTAGGTAGTGGGAGACCCATCAAGGCTGGGTAGTGTACTAGGTAGTGGGCGACCCATCAAGGCTGGGTAGTGTACTAGGTAGTGGGAGATCCATCAAGGCTGGGTACTGTACTAAGTATTGGGCGACCCATCAAGGCTGGGTAGTGTACTAGGTAGTGGGCGACCCATCAAGGCTGGATAGTGTACTAGGTAGTGGGCGACCCATCAAGGCTGGGTAGTATACTAGGCAGTGGGCGACCCATCAAGGTTGGGTAGTATATTAGGTAGTGGGCGACTCATCAAGGCTGGATAGTATACTAGGTACTGGGCGATCCATCAAGGCTGGGTAGTATACTAGGTAGTGGGCGACCCATCATGGTTGGGTAGTATACTAGGTACTGGGCGATCCATCAAGGCTGAGTAGTATACTAGGTACTGGGCGATCCATCAAGGCTGGGTAGTGTACTAGGTAGTGGGCGACCCATCATGGCTGGGTAGTGTACTAGGTACTTGGTGATCCATCAAGGCTGGGTAGTGTACTAGGTAGTGGGCGACCCATCAAGGCTGGGTAATGTACTAGGTAGTGGGCGACCCATCAAGTTTGGGGAGTATACTAGGTAGTGGGCGACCTATCAAGGTTGGGTAGTATACTAGGTACTGGGCGACCCATCAAAGCATTGTAACTCACACACCAGCTGTGAAATGCAAGTTAACCAACTAAGGGAAAGGGAAAGTAACTCACCAAAGTAAGGAGAGTCAGTTTAGTGAGTTTCCCTTGCTATGTGTGTGACTCAACATTGCAGGGGTGACGATCCATTGCAGGAAAACCAACAATCACAAGATTACCGATCATATTCTCTAGAAGTAATTTTTCACTATCCATTTTTGCATACACATACTGATATAGACACAATTATTCCAGCACCATCTCCATTTGTTATCAGAACCTCATTCTTTATCGTATCCCTCACCGCTGCTCTCCATCTTCAGCTACCTCAGTCTTTATCGTATCCCTTACCGCTGCTCTCCATCTTCAGCTACCTCAGTCTTTATTGTATCCCTCACCGCTGCTCTCCCTCTTCAGCTACCTCAGTCTTTATTGTATCCCTCACCGCTGCTCTCCATCTTCAGCTACCTCATTCTTTATCGTATCCCTCACCGCTGCTCTCCATCTTCAGCTACCTCAGTCTTTATTGTATCCCTCACCGCTGCTCTCCATCTTCAGCTACCTCATTCTTTATCGTATCCCTCACCGCTGCTCTCCATCTTCAGCTACCTCAGTCTTTTTGTATCCCTCACCGCGCTCTTCCATCTTCACTACCTCATTCTTTATCGTATCCTTCACCGCTTCTTTCAATTTCAGTACCTCATTCTTTATCGTATCCCTCACCGCTGCTCTCCATCTTCAGCTACCTCAGTCTTTATCGTATCCCTCACCGCTGCTCTCCATCTTCAGCTTATTGTTTTACAATGTTCATTCAAAGTCTTTCAGCATTTTCACAACTCTTTCAGACCTTTTCTCATGGACTTCAAAAATATTATCTTCATATTTTTTAATTAGACCCTTTCTCTTTAATATACTTCAAACCACTTCATTTACCAACCAATATAGATCAAGTGCTTCCTCCAGTCTTCACATGCTATTTCTCGTTTTCTTCGAAATTTTAATTATAATTGTTTGGAAATTCGTTCAAAAACATAGACGTGAAAGACCCTAACAAATTGTTTAATTCTATAAACAATATCACGGGTGGGGTTTGAACCCGCGATCAGGGAGTCTCAGAACTCAAGACCATCGCATTAGCCACTGGGCCAACTAGCTTCGATAACATTCATCCAACTAGGTATAATTCTACACCAGAGGAAGGTTAGCACAGGCCCTACTATGACCATAAATGCAAGTTTTTACAGACAAATCCCCCGCTAGCAACGCCGTGACGAACTCTAGTTCAAGTCCCCTCAAAGCCGTCAACATGACTCACTGATCGCGGGTTAAATCCCCACCCGTTGTATTGTTTGTTTGCAATCGTGTCATTACGATTTCGTGATTCATGTTTAATTCTGTATGTTGCATGAAAATATATTGCATAATCTTTCAAAGGCACTGCTAGAAACAAATACACTAAATTGTTTTGTTACGTACTGTCGCAGCATATACAACCAGATCCTGAGCAGCTGTATTGTGCCAGAGGATTTTTGCATTCCCTTGTATCCATACAGAGTCCTGGGCAGAGAGTAGAGCTTGGGCAAGTAGCCTGGCGCAGCGAGCAGCACTTGCAGTCCTTGATACTACAGCCACCTACCACTTCACGCTCCAAACTATTACAGGTCTCCCTACACACGCCATAGCCACCGTCACATAAAGGCTGGGCATTGCACTCTGTTAGTAAACATGGGAAACATCAGCTATTGCATAATAATCCTGCTTGCTTTGGATTTAGTATCATGTTAAAATCCTGAATTATTACATTTATCAAATTCTGAACAACTTTATCCCACATCCTTACGAATATTATTTATCATTATTAGGCTACATTAGTCTCACAGTGAAATTAGTCATTGCAAAAAGAAAACATAACATTTCTAGCAAATTCCATTATTCTTGTTATTTGCCGTGAATACACTGTAACCAATATCTTAGTTGCCGCAGACTTGTATTACATTCATTGCCAGAAAGATGATTTTAACATTTTATGATTTTGTTTCTATAATGAAAGCAGCCTCGCTGAGAATATTAGGGTTATCATTTTCAGCTTTTTGGAAAACTGTTGAATTGCCCTGAGGATAATTAACACTATATATATGTATATATATATATATATATATATATATATATATATATATATATATATATTATATATATATATATATATATATATATATATTTATATAATATATATATATATGTATATATATTATATATATATATATATATATATATATATATATATATATATTATAATATATATATATATATATATATATATATATATATATATATATATACATATATATATATATATATATATATATATATATTATATATATATATATATATATATATATATATATATATATATATATATATATATATATATATAAGAACATAAGAATGTAGGAACACTGCAGAAGGCCTACTGGCCCATACGAGGCAGGTCCTTATCAAAACGATCTCTACCTAAAGCCACCCAAGAAATAACTCCCGTACCCAATGACACCAATCAAACCCAGCCCCTCCCACTCATATATTTGTCCAGTCTCTTCTTAAAGCTACACAAGGTCCTAGCCTCTATCACCCCACTAGGAAGACTGTTCCACGCATCTACAACTCTGTTAGAAAACCAGTACTTACCTATATCTTTTCTAAATCTAAATTTATCCAACTTATATCCATTATTTCTGGTTCTTACCTGGTTCGACACCCTCAGTACTTTATTAATATCTCCCTTGTTATGCCTGTCATCCACTTATACTCTTCATGATATCTCCTCTCGTTCTACGCCTCTCCAGAGAGTGGAGATTTAAGGCTTTAAGTCTATCTTCATACGTGAGGTTCCTTACACAGTAAATCATTTTAGTCATTCTCCTCTGTATGCTCTCTAATGAGTCTATATCCATCCTGTAGTAAGGAGACCAAAACTGAGCAGCATAATCTAAATGAGGCCTCACTAGTGATGTATAGAGCTGCAAAATAACTTTTGGACTTCTGTTACTTATACTTTCTTGAGATAAATCCAAGTAATCTGTTGGCCTTGTTGCGCACACTAAGGCACTGCTGGCTTGGCTTTAGATTTCTGCTTACCATGACTCCCAAGTCTTTTTCACATTCTGTATGATCAAGCTCTACTTCACCTAGATTATAGCTTCGAGGGTTATTTTCATTACCTTACACTTATCCACATTGAACTTCATCTGCCATTTTTCAGACCAAGACATTAATTTGTCCAAATCGTCCTGGAGTTCATTGATATCCTCCTCAGAGTGAATTATACGGCCTATCTTTGTATCATCAGCAAAATTTACTCATGTCACTCGTAATCCTTCATCAAGGTCATTAATGTAAATTATGAACAAGAGAGGGCCTAAAACTGATCCTTGTTGGAACGCCACTAGTGACTAATCCCCATTCAGATTTCACTCCATTAATGGTAATCTCTGCTTTCTATTGGTTAGCCATGCCTCAATCCATGCTAGAACTTTACCTCCTATACCATGAGCTGCCACTTTCTTAGAGTCTCTTGTGAGGTACTCTGTCGAAGGCTTTACTAAAATCCAAATAAACAATATCATATTCCTTATCGCTGTCAACTGCCTCAAATGTTCTATTGAAGAACGTCAGTAAGTTTGTCAGGCAGGAACGACCTCTCGTGAATCCATGCTGAGATTCATTTATCAAGTTATGTCTTCAAGGTGACTTCTGATAATGTCAGCTATAATTGATTCTAATAACTTGCCCACTATAGATGTCAGGCTTATTGGACGGTAATTGAAGGAGTGGACTTATCCCCTGATTTGAATATAGGAACCACATTAGCCATCTTCCACAACTCTGGCACAACACTGGTAAGGATGGATGCATTGAATACACTCGTTAATGGCTGACTAAGTTCCATCTTGCATTCCTTAAGTACCCTGGAAAACAGCTCATCGGGTCCCGGGGACTTATTTTGCTTCAGTTTGTCTATCTGTTTAATAACCATGGTCCCTCGTGACAGTAATATTAGTTAACTTAAATTCATCAGGAACTAAAGTAATCATTGATTACTGGAATCTCATTTACATCTTCCTGTGTAAAAAACTGACAAAAAATAGTCTTTAAATAAGGAGCACATTTCCAGTTCGTTATCCGTCAGCTGTCCATTCCCAATTTTCAGAGGTCCTAGTTTTTCCTTCACCTTCGTCCTATACACTTGAAAGAATCCCTTTGGATTAGTCTTTGATTCATTAGCACTCTAATTTCATAGTCACGTTTAGCCTTTCTAATCGCCTTTTTACTTCTCTTTTAAGCTGAACATATTGGTCAGTAAGGTAACCTCTCCTCTTCTTATGCGCCTATAAATTCCCCTTTTCTGCCCTAACAGATGCTTTAGCCTCCTGTTAACCCATTTGGGATCGTTATTATTAGACCTATTTCTCTCTGGGGAATGTATATACTCTGGGCACGGTGTACATTATTAGAAAACAATCATAAAAGCAGATCCCTTCATAATCATAAGTATGATCATCGTAATAAATCATTAGCTGATAACTCCCAAACAAGATTGCAAGTTCCCT
>NC_069490.1:22983106-23013800 GCF_026875155.1 Cherax quadricarinatus | reverse complement strand
TCCTTTTTTTTTACGTACTGTCGCAGCATATACAACCAGATCCTGAGCAGCTGTATTGTGCCAGAGGATTTTTGCATTCCCTTGTATCCATACAGAGTCCTGGGCAGAGAGTAGAGCTTGGACAAGTAGCCTGGCGCAGCGAGCAGCACTTGCAGTCCTTGATACTACAGCCACCTACCACTTCACGCTCCAGACTATTACAGGTCTCCCTACACACGCCATAGCCACCGTCACATAAAGGCTGGGCATTGCACTCTGTTAGTAAACATGGGTAACATCAGCTATCGCATAATAATCCTGCTTGCTTTGGATTTAGTATCATGCTAAAATCCTGAATTATTACATTTATCAAATTCTGAATAACTTTATCTCACATCCTTACGTATATTATTTATCATAATTAGGCTACATTAGTCTCACAGTGAAATTAGCCATTGCAAAAAGAAAACATAACATTTCTAGCAAATTCCATTATTCTTGTTATTTGCCGTAAATACACTGTAACCGGTATCTTAGTTGCCGCAGACTTGTATTACATTCATTGCCAGCAAGATGATTCTAACATTTTATGATTTTGTTTCTATAATGAAAGCAGCCTCGCAGAGAATATTAGGGTTATCATTTTCAGCTTGTTGGAAAACTGTTGAATTGATCTGAGGATAATTAACATTATATGTATGTATATATATGAAATATTTATAATACATATATATATGTATATATATATTATATATATATATATATATATATTATATATATATATATTATATATATATATATATATATATATATTATATATATATATATATTATAGGTAGTAGGTTGGTAGACAGCAACCACCCAGGGAAGTACTACCGTCCTGCCAGATGACTGTGAAACAAAAACTGTAACTGTTTTGCATGATGGTAGGATTGCTGGTTTCTTTTTCTGTCTCATAAACACGCTAGATAACAGGGATATCTTGCTACTCCTACTTACACTTTGGTCACACTTCACAGACACGCACATGCATATATATATACATACATCTAGGTTTTTCTCCTTTTTTAAATAGCTCTTGTTCTTCTTTATTTTCTTCTATTGTCCATGGGGAAGTGGAAAAGAATCTTTCCTCCGTAAAGCCATGCGTGTCGTATGAGGCGACTAAAATGCCGGGAGCAATGGGCTAGTATCCCCTTCTCCTGTAGACATTTACTAAAAAGAGAAGAAGAAAAAACTTTATAAAACTGGGATGCTTAAATGTGCGTGGATGTAGTGCGGATGACAAGAAACAGATGATTGCTGATGTTATGAATGAAAAGAAGTTGGATTCCTGGCCCTAAGCGAAACAAAGCTGAAGGGGGTAGGGAGTTTCAGTGGGGGGAAATAAATGGGATTAAATCTGGAGTATCTGAGAGAGTTAGAGCAAAGGAAGGGGTAGCAGTAATGTTAAATGATCAGTTATGGAAGGAGAAAAGAGAATATGAATGTGTAAATTCAAGAATTATGTGGATTTAAAGTAATGGTTTGGATGCGAGAAGTGGGTCATATAAGCGTGTATGCACCTGGAGAAGAGAGGAATGCAGAAGAGAGAGAGACATTTTGGGAGATGTTAAGTGAATGTATAGGAGCCTTTGAACCAAGTGAGAGAGTAATTGTGGCAGGGGACCTGAATGCTAAAGTAGGAGAAACTTTTAGAGAGGGCTTGTGGTAGGTAAGTTTGGGGGTGCCAGGTGTAAATGATAATGGGGAGCCCTTTGATTGAACTTTGTATAGAAAGGGGTTTACTTATAGGTAATACATATTTTTAAAAAAAAAGAGGAAAAAGCCGGGATTTGATGGGGGAAATAAGTTTTTTGGGAAAGGGTTAAAAGCTTTTGGGATTAAGTTTTGGGGGGGGTTTTGCTTTTTATTTAAATAAATGAGGAAAAGGGGGTAAAGGGTTCCCTAAGGTTTGGCAGAAAGGGGCTGAAGGGTTTTGTAAAAAAAAAGGGACAGGGGATAAAAAGAGGGGAAAAATTTAAATAGGGGATAAAGTCTTGGGGTCGGAAAAGGTATGGGGTGGGTTTTAAAAATTTAAAAAGGTTTAAAGGGGTTTTTAAGCAAAATTTTTTGGGTTACGGGAAAAAAGGGGGGGCAAGGAAAGGTAGGGGGGGTGGGAATTTTTTAAATTTTGAAAATATAAAAAAAATTTTAACCATTTTTAAGAAAGGTTTCTAAAAAGAGGGTCGGGAAAAAATTTATGGAGGAAAAAGGGGTTAAGGGTGGGAAGGGGGGAAAAGGGGTGGCAAATTTTTAAAAAATTTGAAAATGGTTTTGGGGGGTGGGGTTAAACTTGAAACCCAAGGGGAAAAGGAGTTTTTAAAAAAGAGGAAGAAAAGGAATTTTTAAGGGGTAGGGGAGGAAAAAAAGGGAAAATTTTTTAAATTTTAAAAGTGGGTTAACGGTTTTGTGTGATGGAAAGGGTTGTTTAAATTTTAAAGGGATGGGGGTTGTAAGGGGGGGAAATTTTGGGGCGAGGTCGGGAAAGGGGGTTGGGGGGTTAAGGAAAAAGTTTAAAAAAAAGGGAGGGTTAAGTTTTTGGAGGGGAATGGTCTTTTAATTTGGGGAAGGGGGAAGGGTTCCGGGGTTTTTGGGGGAAAAATTTGGTATTTATTGTTAAAGGGAAAGGGGAAAAAAGGTGAATAAAAAAGGGGGAAAGGGTTTTGGGGAAAACCAAAAAGTTAGGTAAGAAAGTTAAATCTTTTTGGGGGGGAAAAGAGAAATGGAGGGGGTGGAACGTTTTAAAAAGGATTTGGGGGAAAAGGGTTGGGGGTGGGTTTTCCATGAAAAATGGGGGTTAAACAAAAATTTTGATGGGGGAAAGAGGTTTTGGGGGCATTTAGGATTTGGAAAAAGGCTTTGCCTTGGGAAAGGGGGCAAAAGGGGGGAATGAAATGGGGGGATAGTTTTCCCAAAGGCTTTTTTTACGGGTGTGATAAGGGTTGGGGGGGGGAATTTTTTTCCCCGGGGAAAAAGGCCCTGGGGCGTGGGAGATGTTTTTTTAAAATTTTTTGTAAATTTTAAGGAAAAGAAATTCGGGGGTTTGGAATTTAGGGGGGGGTTGGGGATTACCAAAAGGGGGGTTGCCCAAAAGGTTTTTAGGGAAGGTTGTTTGGGGTTCGGAAAGTAGAGAGGGAATGGGGGGGGAAAAAAGAAAATTCAGGGGTGTTTTCATTTGAGTGGAAGGAAAAAACGGGTAGGGGTGGGGAAAAATTTTGTTGGGGGGAGGGGGTAAAGGAGGTTTTGTAAAAGGGGTGGAAACTTTCGGCAGGGCATGGTGGGGTGTTTGATAGGATAAATGGGAAAAAATATGAGGGGTTTTGGATTGGGGGTTGTGAGCCAAAGAACTTTTTTGGAAAAGGGGGATTAAGGGGAAAAAAAACCCCCCGGGGGGGGGGTTAAATTTTCGGAGGGGGAAAAGGGTACAGGGGGAATGCACCCCTAAAGGGAAGGTTTTTGGGGGTGAATTTAAAAAGAGTTGAGTTTTTGGAAGAGGAGGAAATTTGCCGGGGAAAATTTTCCCCTTTTTGGGGCCAGGGTGGGAAGGGTTTTTGATTAAAAATTAAAAAAAAAACAAATATTAAATTATATTTATTAAAAATATTAAAATTAATAAAAATTTTTAAAATTATTATTTTATAGGGGGGAATGGAAAAAATTTGGTTTTTAAATTGACGTCCATTGGGAGTGGAAAAAGTAAAATTTTGGGGGCAAAACCCCCCAAAAAAAATTTTTGATCCTTTAAATAAATAAATTTTCCACGGGGGTTTTTGGGTTTAGTTTTAAAAAAAAAAAAAAATTTTTTTGAAAAAAATTTTAAAAATATATTTAAGTTTTTCTTTTTGGGGCCCCTCCTTTTTAAAAGGTTAAAAAAAAATTTTTAAATTTTTTTTAAAATTAAAAAAAATTAATTAAATTATTAAAAAAAATTTATTTTAAAGAATAAAAAAAATTTTGGAAAGGAAATTTATTTTTAAAATTTGAAGTTCCCCCTTCCCTTAAAATTGAAAATTTTTAAAATTTTTTGGGAAAAACGGGAAAAAAAATATTTTTATTTTTTATTATTTATTAAATTATTATTAAAAAATTTAAATAATATTTTATTTTTTATAAAAATTTTTTTAAAAGGGGGAGGTAATTTTTAAAACTTTTGGGGAAAAAAAAAATTCCTTCAAAAAAAAAATTTTAAAACTTGGTTTTAGGGAAAATTTTAAAAAATTTCTCCTTGAAGTTTTAAAATTTTCCCACCCCCCTTATATTATATATATAAAAAAAAAATTATATATAAATTAATATAAAAAATAAATTTTATATATATATATATAAAAAATATTTTATTAAAAAAAATCCCTTTACGAACCCCCCAAAAACGATCCCCCAAACCCCCAAAAAAAATAAATTTGGCTTTGGGGAAAATTTCTATTTCCCAAAGGGGGGTTTGAGAATTTTTTCCCCTTTCTCTAATTGAAACCCGATTTAAAAATTTTTTTTTTTTAAAAAAAAATAAAAAAAAACCCACCTTTTAAAACTTTAAACAAAAATTTCCCAATCCCCGGGGGCTTACCCAAAGGGATAAAAGAAAAAAGGGGGAAAAGGGTTTTAATTTTTTGGGGAATTTTCTGAGCTCCCGGGGGGGAGCCCCCCCCTTCCCAGGAATTAGGGAAATTTATTCGGGCCAAAAAGGGGAGCCATTGGAAGAGGAACTCCCCCTTTCCTTTTTAAATGATGGGGTTTTCCACAACCTTTGGGAATTTTGAGAATTTGCCCTTGGGGTTTCCCCTGATTTTGGGAAAAAAAAAAAAAAAAAAAAAAAAAAAAAAAAAAAAAAAAAAAAACCCGGGGAAAAAAAAAAAATTAAAAAAAAAAAAAAAAAAAAAAAAAAACAAAAAAAAAAAAAAAAAAAAAAAAAAAAAAAAAAAAAAAAAAAAAAAATTTAAAAAAAAAAAAAAAAAAAAAAAAAAAAAAAACCAACGGGCTGGGGCGAGGCTTTCTTTAGGGATATCATTACCTCCTCATGCCTGGCATATTTTCCTTTTTCTCCCTGTGTGATACACGAGACCATGAAGCCCCGAATTGACCAGCTGTCGCCCTCCCCGAAAAATACACCTATGTTCGGAGGGATGGGGGGGCTAGGCCCGAAGAGCAACCCCAAAACCGAAGGGCCCTGGGGGGTCTGTCGAGGGGCCCAAGGAGGTTTTGGGGAACAGTAAAAAAGGAAAATTTCCTGATGGGTGCTTTCATGCCAGGAGACGAGTTTTGGGCCCTTTTCCCTGAGGCTTTGGGGAAAGCATTGTGTTGGGTTTTTTTTCCATGATCGGTTTTTTCCCAGGGGGGATTTGTTTGTGTTTTTTGGGGGGGGAGCGGGTTTCCCCGGAGGAATCTGTAAGGGTGTCCCACCAAATCGCTGCTTCAGTAAACCGGGTGTTTGGGCTCCTACCATGTTCTCAGGCTTCCCGGGAACAATTTTCTTGACAAAGAAACGGGAAAAAAAAGGGCCAAAAAACCGAAGACAAAAAAAGCGGGTTTTAAAGCAACATGCTTTGCTTTGCGCCCCCTCTATCCCTCCCCAAAGTTTACTTGGGAGGGGTTGCCTGACCCCATTACTACCTTTAAATGACGGGTTTCAGTGCCTTCTTAAGGGTTGACCTCAGGTGTGCTCAAAATTGTCGAGTGTTGTCAAAAGGGGGGGTTTGCAAAACCTGAGGAAAGTAAGTGATCTTGGAATATTAAGGCCCCTTTTTGTGATTTAAGAAACAGGCATGGGGGGCATCAAAAAATTGCTTTTTCCCTCCCCTCCATTTATCGGGTCTTTAAATTTTTGTCCTTGAGGATGTGTCAAGGCCTGGTGCCCCCAGGGGTTTGCCCCCAAGAGGGTACTTTTGGGAAACCGGATGGTAATAGAGACTTCTGGGAGGATTTTTTTCAAAACCAGCATTGATTTTTTTCCTTTTTTGGGCTTTTGAGGGATTTAAACCCCTTGGGAGGGGGTTTTGAGGATGAGCCCCAAAGTCTTCTCCCTGTTTTTTTCACCAGTTGTAGGTCCCCAAACCAGGGACTCTTAAAAGTATTTTTGCCAGAGTCCCCATAACCAGGTACCAGATATTGAGCTCGCTGCTTAAGCTTCTCCCAAAGCAGAAAAAATGGGGGGCTAGTGGGTAAACCCCGGGGGGGAACACCTTCGGGATGGGGGGAATTTTCATTTTTCTCCAAAAAAAAGGGAATTGAGGGTTTGCTTTTAGCAGGCTAAAATGGGGGAAAAAACTGGGAAGCGACCCCGGAAAAAGCTGGCAAGACCCCTCTTTTTTAACCATATTAAAGGATTTCAAAAGTCAATTTTGGGACAAAGGCCCTTTGTCTTCTGGTGGGTTTTCCCCTGATGTAGGCCCTTGCCGCAGAGCTGCAGCTTCACTGCCTTGGGGGAAACCCAAAAAAAAAAGCCCGGGTTGGTGGGGCGGGAAAGAAAAAACTGGCAGCTTCTGGCGAATGTTTCTTACTCTGCAACGAGAGTCGAAGAGTTTTTCCAACCGCAAGGGGCTGTTTCCCCCCCCATCCTTCTTCTTAAAGGGAAACAAAGTGAGGCTCCAAAAAGAAAAGGGTTTTAAATTTTTTCCTTCTGGGTTTCCCGCCCACCCAGGAAAGTTTTTTGACGAAAATTTGTAAAAACTGGGTTTGGAAAGAAGTGATGCGGGGATGAAACCGGTACTGGTTTACCATCTCCTTGGGGTGCTGGGGGTTTCGAATTCCATTTAAACCCCCTGCAGATCCTGAAAAAAAATACACAACCCCTTTATAGACTTTCCGTTTCACGCAAAATTAATTGTTCAGTGAGGGGTTTTTTCCCCAAGGGTTGTTGTTGATGGCTATGGTTTCCCGGGTTTGGTTTTTGTCTTTTAAGTGTTTGGGGTTTGGGGTCTCATCTTTGGGGGTTTTACAGTGTCGAAATTGTAATTATTCTTATTGCCCCCACTGTTTTTCCCTTTCTTTTTTTTTTTGGTTTAACCTGTGCGCAAATTTTCTCGTTTTCAGTGGGACTTTTTTTGGGGTCTCCCTTTTTGCGTTTTCCTGCAATGAGGGGGCACGGGGCCCACAATTATCCGTTCTTGGGTAGTTGCCCCACTGCCTTGATAATTTGGACGGGGGGTTAGCATTTTTGGCCCTCGTCTCTCGGGAAACTGCAAGACGGACATTGCCAAAACAGGAGCAGTTTGCGCCATGTTTGGATGGTGTTTTCGGGTTTCTAAGTAGGGGGGAACCCCCTTTAAACCTGCTTAAAAAAGGTCTGTGAACTTCCCAAAAGGGCATATGGGGGCGAGCCGCTTTATATATATATATATTTATATAAATATATAATATATATATATATAATAATATAAAATTTATATAATATATATAAAATTTTTAAATATAAATTTTATATAAAATATTTTTATATATAAAATAAAATTTTATAAAATATATTATATAAAATTTTTAATTTATAAACAAAAAATTTTATAAAAAATAAAAAAAAAAAAAAATTTTAAAAAAAAAAAAAATAAAAAAAATAAATAGGGGAAGGGGCCCACCCTGGGTGAAAAATTATAAACCTACCGAAACACTTTTTCCTGGTTCCCTCGTAAGTTAAATTTCCTTTAAAAATTTTTTACATTTCCCCTTTTTTGCCCCCTTTTCCCCTTTTAATAAAAAGGCCCTATACACTTTTCCGCCAACCCCTAGGTCCCTTTCCCCTTTTTCAAAATTTTAAATTAAACAAAAGTCCCCAACCACTCCAACACTAAAATCCCCCCCTGTTTTTTAACATTTCTGTCATGACCCCCATCAGTTCCACTGTTTTCCCCCCCCGTTTTCATTTTACGTAATGCCCCCACGAAATTTCCCCCCCACACTTACTTTTTGCTTTCTTCACCCCTAAAAAAATCGATACCTAAATATAATATATATAAATTTAAAATATAAATTATATAAAAAAAAAAATATAAATAAATATATAAAATATAAAAATTTTAAAAATACAATATATTATAAAGGGGGTTTCGCCCAAAAATTCACAGTGAAATATAATTTTTTTTCTTTTGGGTTTTCCGAATTTTTTTTGGGAAAAAATTTTATTGTAAACACAAATTTTCGCTTGTCCATAGGGAAAGATGAGCGTTGCTTTTAAAACCCCAAGATCCTGTTCTGCCCTATTCGGCCCCAAAAACCATTTTTATATATATAATAAAATTATAAATATATATAAAATTTATATAAAATATATATATATATATATATATATATAAATATATATAAAAAAAAAAAAAAATTTAATATAAACATATATTATATACATAAAAAATTAAAAAAAATTTTTTAATAAATAAAAAAAAAATTTTTTTAAAAAAAATAAAATAAAAAAAAAAAAAAAAAATTAAAAAAAATTCGGCCGAATTGGCAAAATCTCAAAAGGTTTAAAATAGAAAAGGCCCATCTTCCCGGGGAACCCAAGGGCTAGTAACCCCCTTTTTCCCCTTTAAAAGAAAAAAAAAGAAAAAAAAGAAAAAAATTTGTCAAAGTGAAAATTTTTTAATGTGCGTGGATGTTGTGCAAAAGAAAGAAAGAGATGATTTGGGGATGTTTTTAATGAGAAGAAACGGTTTGTCCGGGATTTTTAAGGAAAAAAAGCTGAAGGGGGGGGAGGGGGTTTCAGTGGAGGGGAAAAAATGGGTTAGGTCGGGGGGTTTTTTAATGGGATTTTAGAGTAAAGAAGGAGTAGCAATAATTTTGGGAAGGATAAGCAAGGAAAGGAAAAGGGGGGACATAAAATGTATTAATTAAATTTTATTATGTAAAAGGTAAAAAAAAGATTGGATGTGAAAAGGGGTTATAAAAGCGTGTATGCACCTGGAGAAGAGAGAAGTGTAGAGGAAAGAGAGAGATTTTGGGGGAAAAGTTTAGGAATGGGGTGGGGGGTTTTGAAACAAGTGTGAGAGTAATGGGGTTGGGGGTTTCAATGCTAAAAAAAGGGGGGGAAAAAAGTTATGGAGGGGGTAGTTGGTAAATTTGGGGGGCTAGGGGTAAATGTAAATGGGGAGCCCCCTTTTAAATTTGGGTATGGTAGAAAGAAATTTGGGAATAAGTAATACATATTTTATTTAAAAAAGGGGTAAAAAAAAATTACAAGTATGATTAGCAAAGTAATGAAAGTGTTTAATTTGATTTTTGTTTGGTGGGTTTAAAAGGGTTTTATGGGTAGGCTCCCGGTGAAAATTTTAAAAAAGGGGGAATGATATAAACGGATATTATTTAGTTTTTTGCTACAGTTAGAGTAAGAGGTAGTGGGGGAAAAGGGGGAAGGGTGGGAACAACAAGTTTAAAAGGGAGGTGAAAGGTATAAATAAAAGGGGGGAAAGGGAAATTGGGTGAGTATAAGCGGCTATTGGCAGAAAGGGGGCTAGTGCAAAGATGAGGTTTTTTTTTTTTTTTTTTTTGTGGGGGGGTTTTAAAAGGGTTGGGAAAAAGTTTTAAAAAAGCAGTAATTTTGAATGTGGGGCCGAAGTTTGTTGGGTTTTAGGAAAGGGGGGGGGCAGGAGGAAAAAAGGGGGGTTAAATTTGGGGGGAAAGTGAAGGAAAGGGTGTGAAAAAAAGAGAAAAAAGGTAGTTATGAGAGGTTTTTACAAAGCGAAATGTTTAAAAAAAAGAGAGTAAAATGGGGAAATAAAAAAAAAGGGAAAGAGAGTGGTGAGAGAGTGCAAAAAAGGGGACAGTGTAGAGTTTGGGGGAGGGCCCCCTCAAGAAATTTTAATGGGAAAAAAAGAAAAAAATTTTTTTGTGGTTAAACAAGGGTTTAAGAAAACCTAGGGGGAAAATATGGATTTGCAGTTAAAAAAAAGAGTAGGGGAGTTAAATAGATGGGGAGATGGAGGTATTGGGTAGAGGCCCAGGGGAAAATTTTTTAGGAACTTTTTAAAAGTTAAAGGGAAAAAACAGGGGGCAGTAATTTCATGCACTGTCAGGGGGGTAACCATCTTTTTGGAGTGAAAAAAGAGCGAATGTAAGTTTTGGGGGGGGTACGTGAGGCATTACTTAAAAAAGAAAGGGGGTTTAAAACAGCGGAACTGATGGGAAACATGACAGAAATGGGTTTAAAAACAGGGGGGGAAAATAGTGTTGGGTGGTTTGGGACTTTTTTTTTAATAAAAAGTATGAAAGAGGGGAAAAGGGACCCAGGGGTTTGGGGAGGAGCATGTTTAGTCCCTTTATATAAAGGGGGAAAAGGGGGCCAAAAAAAAACTGTAAAAAATTTTAGAGGGAAAAAAGTTTTCGAGTATACCAGGAAAAGTGTACGGTAGGGTTTTTTAATTTAAAGAAAATTTGAGGTAAAGGGCAAATGTAAAGGGTTGCGGATTAGCAAGGAGTTTTAGAGTGGGTAGGGGGTGGTAAAATCGGGTTTTTTACATTGAAGCATATATGTGAACAGTATTTAGATAAAGTTTGGGGAAATTTTTATTGCATTATGGGGTTTAGAAAAGGCATATGATAGAGTGGATAGAGGAGCAATGTGGCGGGGTTTTCAAATAAAAATGGAATAGGTGGTAAGTTATTAAAAAGCTGTAAAGAGTTTTTTTTTAGGTTTTGAGGCTCAGGTTAGGGGTGTTTAAAAAGAGGGGGGAAATATTCCCGGAAAAGTAGGTCTTTGACAGGGTGTGTAATGTTTTCCCCTGGGTTTTTTAATTATTTATAGAAGGGGTTGTTTAAAAGGGGTAATGCTAGGGGGTTTTTGGGGAGGGGTGGGGAAAATTTAAAATTAAAGGGGAATCAAATTCAAAAAAGGGAAATTTACCCCAGTTACTTTTTTGTGATGATACTGTGCTTATGGGAGATTCCCAAAGGGAAAAAATTTCAAAATTTGTTTGGAAAGAGTTTGGGAATGTGTGTAAAGGTAAAAAAGTTGAAAATGAACCCTAGAAAAGAGTTTAAAGGGGATGAGGGTGTCAAATATTTAGATAAAGAAAAAAATTTGGGTACAAATTGGGGAGGAGGAGTTAAAGGGAAAAAAGTGAATTTTTTCAGATGGATTGGGTTTATGAAGGATGAGGTTAATCATAGAAAATTGGGTGGGGGGGAAAAAAGGTGAGTGGTGCGTTGAGGTTATGTGGAGTCAAAAAAAATTATCTATTGGGGGCAAAAGGGAAAGTTTTGAAAATATAGTAGTACCAACACTCTTATATGGGTGTGAAGCTTGGGGGGTAAATGCAGCACGAGGAGACGGTTTTGGGGGCAGCGGAGATGTCCTGTTTTAAAGGGGAATTTTGGGGGTGTAAATATTATGCAGAAAATTCGGAGTGTGGAAATTAGGAGAAGGGGGAGTTAATAAAAGGGAAATTTGCAGAGGGGAGAATAAAGGGGGTTTTTTAGGTGGTTTGGTTTATTTTTGAGGAATGGAAACACAGTAGAATGACATGGAAACTTAAAAAAATCTTTTTAGGGGGAAAGGAAAGGGGGGGTAGGGGTTCCCTCCCCGAAAGGGGGGGGAGGGGGGGGTAAAGGAGGTTTTTTGGGTAAGGGGCTTGGGCTTCCCGCAAGCGTGCGTGAGCGTGGGTTTGTAGGGGTGAAATGGGGGACGAATGGTATTTTGGGGGCCTTTACGATCTGTTGGAGTGTGAAACAGGGTAATATTTTTGAAGGGATTCAGGGAAACCCGGGTTTTTTTCATATAGTCGGACTTGAGTCCTGGAAATGGGAAGTACAAAGCCTGCACTTTAAAAAGGGGGGGTTTGGGGTTTTTGGGCAGTTTGGAGGGATATTGGGGGTGTATCTTTTTTATGTTTAAAAATTCTAGACTGTTGTTTTTGGGGCAAACCCCTGCAAAAAAAAGTTTATAATGTGGCCCAGTTTGGGGGAAAGTGTTGAATGATGATGAAAGTATTTTCTTTTTGGGGGTTTTTTTTCTTTTTTGGGTTTACCCGCCCCGGTGGGAGACGGCCGCTTGTTGAAAAAAAAAAAAAAAAAAAAAAAAATATATATATATAATAAATATATAATAAATATATAAAATATAAAAAATAAAATATATAAATAATATAAATATAATATATAAATATATATAAATATATATATAAATAATTATATAAAATATATATTTTATATATACAACTTTCGTCAACAATTGCCCGGCTGGGCGAATCCCAGAAGAAATTAAACCTTTCTCTTTTGGGGGGCCTCACTATGTGCTTTGAAGAAGAGGGATGGGGGGGTAGACCCCTTGCAGTTGGAAAACCCTTCGCCGTCTCGTTGCCCAAAGCACAGTGGAAACATTCGCCTAGAAGCTGCCCCCTTTACCCCCAGCCCCGCCAATGGGCTTGGGGTCTTCAATGGCAGTGGGAAACTGCAGCTCATGCGGCCCAAAGGGGCCCACATCCGGGAACCCACCAAAGAAAAAAAGGCCATAGTCAAACTTTATTTTAGAAAATTCCTTTAATATGGGGGAAGAGAGATGCGTTTTGCCCAGCTGTTCGGGGTTTGGTTCCCTGCTCTTTCCCCATTTCAGCCGGCTTAAAAAGCAAACCCTCAATTTTTTTGTTTTGGGGAACATGAAAATTTTAAAAACATCAGAGGGTGGGTTCAAACGGGTGCCCCCTTTGCTTTCCCCTTTCTTCTGCTTGGGAGTAAGAGAACTAACTTTCCCCCGCCCACGCATGGAGCTCAATATCTGGTACCTGGATGGGCGGGACTCGGGGAGGTAACCCGAAAGTCCCCCCGTGGGGGAAACCCAAAAACTGGTGGAAAAAAAACAGGGAGAAGATTGGGATCAATTTCCCCAATTCCTCCAATGTGGAAAACATCACAGCGAACCCGGAAATAATCAATTCGGGGGCGAAGAATCCTCCCCAAAAACTCAACTACAACTCCCTCCAACAAAGGGACCCTCTTTGGGAAACAAACCCCTGGGTCACCAGGCCCAAACGATAAAATGTCCTCAGGACCCAAAATTGGGAAAGACCTGATGAGAAAAGGAAGAGAAATTAAACGATCTTGATGCCGATGAAGCTCTGTATCTCCTCAAAAAGGTGGTTTTTACTATGCCCAAAACCCCAAAATTTCTTTTGAAAGGGGTTCACCCTCTTTTGACAACCCCAAAAACTTTTGAATATGAAAGCACCCTGAGATTTTTACTTTTAAAGAAAAGGGACTGAACCTGTCCCCTTAGGAAAGAGCAAAGGGATCAGGGAAAAATTTTCCCAGTGCGACGGGGGGTATAGGGGGGCGTAAAGCAAAAAAAATGTTGCTTTACCTGCTTTTTTTGTCTTTGTGGGGTTTTGGGTTCCAGTGCATTAGCCCAAAAAGATAGTGCACGAACGCTTGGGGAAGGGCTTGGTTTGGAGCTCAAAAACCCCAGGTTTTCTGGGCACAAACGATTCGGGGGGGGCAAACCCTTTCAGATTCTTCCAGTTTGACCGCTCCTCCCCAAAAAGCACAAAAAAGCCCACTGGGACAAACCGACATGGAAAAAAACACCAACACAGTGCTCTTCAATCTTCAGGAAAGAACAAAGCTCGGGCTCCTTTCAGGAAAAGGGACCACACTCAGGGGATTTTCCCCGGGTTGCTGTTCCCCAAATTTCCCCCCGGGGGACCCGTCTCGACCCACAGGCCCTTCGGGAAATTGGGGTTGCTCTTTTTTGCCTAGCCCCCCCCATCCTCACCGAAAAATAGGTTTTAATTTTCGGCAAAGGGGGAAGCTGATTTAATTTCCCGGGCTTTCCCTGGTCTCGTGTGCCACACACAGAAGGGGAAATTGCCGACATTTGGAGATCAAAGACATAATAAAGGGGAAGCCTCGCCCCAGCCCCTTGGGCCCGCTCAACGGGAACCCCAAGTAAAAAAGGTCTATGGGGGAAACAAAAACGTCCCTGATGGAGTACTATGCACCCCCCGGAAGGGGTGGGAAAGGGAGATTTCCCGGGACTACACCTGTGCTGCCCATTGGCAGACACCCCACCCTTTCCCTACTCTGAAATGGAAGGGGTTTTTGCTGCCCCACGGGAGGGCCCGAAGATTTTCCCAAAATATAAGACCTTCCCCCCCCTTTCTATATCTTCATTCCAATTAAGGGGCGGAGACCCCCTTGGGGGCGGGGCAAGTGGCTCTAAAGTTCCTTAAAAAAGCGGGTGGAAAGCCATCATTAGAAAAACCCAAAGGGCCCCAGGGCGACCAGCCCTTTCCCCTTTCAGAAATCCAAAGTTGCGATCCAGAGAGGGAAAAACCCGCAGGGTTCTGGGGGAAACCGGGGCCCCAACCCCCGGGGGAGTTGGGGCGAAATATTGAGAGTTTGCCCCTCAGGGTTAAACCCATGTTGTTTTTACTTTGAAACATATTTTTGTAAAAAGGTTTTTTTCAATGTAAAATTTTTTCTTTAAAAAAAAAATATATATATATAAAATATAGCGGGTGGGAGGAAAAAATTTCTCAAAAAACTTTAGGGAGAATCTTTGGGTTTTCCCCCGAAACAAGTTTTTTCTTTTTTTCTTTAGGATGAGGGCCCATAACAGTTTTAGAAGTGGGGACCTCCCTATATTTTATATTATTATATATATATATATATATATAAATATTTTATTTTTATATATAAATATATATATATAAATTTTATATATATTTTATATATAAAAATATAAAAATATATATTTAAAAGTATATATATATATTATATATATATAAAAATATAAATTTATATATTTTAAATAAATAAATATTATATATATAAAAAAAATTAAACCGAAAAAATTAAAAATGGGAAACCCAAGGAAACCCCTTTTAAAAAAGCCTTTCCCCCCAAAAATTTTTTTTAAAAAGAAAAAAAAAACCCCCAAAAAATTTTTAAAAAAAAATTTCCCCCCTAAAATTGAAACCCCAACCAAACCCCCCTTATTTTTTTAAAAAGCGCCGACCCACCCAACCAAAAAAAAATAACCCCAACCCAAATTAAATAGTAACAAAAAAAAAATGAAAATAATTTTTTGTTAAAAAGGCAAAACCCAAAAAACCCATTTTCCTAATCCAAAAATGATTTTGCTATTTTTAAACCAAAATCCCCAAGGTTTTTGCCTATTCGGCACGAAATTTTATATATTTAAATATATATGATTTAATATATAAATACATATATATAATAAATTTTTATAAATATATATATAAAAAATATAAAATATAAATATATATAAATATATATAATAAAAATTACAGTGGACCCCCCCAAAACGATTACCTCCAAATGCGAAACCATTTTGAAAATGTATTTTTTGTAAAATGCGTTTTTTAAGTGTTGGGTTTTTTGG
Source organism: Cherax quadricarinatus (assembly GCF_026875155.1). Taxonomy (NCBI): domain Eukaryota; kingdom Metazoa; phylum Arthropoda; class Malacostraca; order Decapoda; family Parastacidae; genus Cherax; species Cherax quadricarinatus. Next base: position 22,998,466 of record NC_069490.1, on the reverse strand, counting down.
GGCTGAAAGGAAAAAAATCTAAATTCCAATTTCCTTATGGGAAAAAATTTGGTCAGATGGCACCTGAACATACTTAGGGGGTGAAAAAATATCGTTAAAACCCGGGGGTCCACTGCATATATATATATGTTTTAAAAAAAAGGAAATTACATTAGCCATTCCCCCAAAAATCAACACTACAAACCTTTTGAAGAGATAAATTAAAAAATTAGTTTTAAAGGTTTTTCCCGAGTTCCATTTTGGGATTTCTTAAGAAACCCCTTTAAAAAACCTAATCAGGAGCCGGGGGACTTTTTTTTTGCTTCAGTCGGTCATCTGTTTTACAACCCCTTTCACAGTGGGGTGTGGTTGCATAATTTTTCTTCTTTGGCCCACTATTAAAAAAATTTAATTTCTGGAAAAGTTATTTGTGTCTTTTCCCGTGTTAAAAAAAAAGAGAGAAAATAATTTTTTAAAATCGAGCGCCCTTTAAATTTTCTTTGTAGTAAGACGCCCATAGTTTTTTTTTAAGGGGACCTATCTTTTTCTCTGACTTTTGTTTAAATACCTGGAAAAAAATTTTGATTTAGTTTTTAGAAACCCTAGCAACCCTTTTAAATTTTATAGTCCCTTTTTAGCTTTTCTTTTCCCCTTTTTAATGTCCCTTTTAAAAAGTCAATATATGATTCAAAGATTACCCCCCACCTCTTTTGATACGCTTTTAAATTTTCCTTTTTTATGCCCCCAGTAGATATTTCGCCTATTATTCACCATTTTTGGGGCATTTCTTTTTGATTAATTTTTTTTATACGGGATAAACCTCTTTGGGGCCTCATTTATAGCGTTCAGAAAAACCCGTCATTTGGAAACTCTCTTCGTTACCCCCTCAACAGATGATAATTGTTCTCTAAGCCCATCGTAATCTGCTAAGCGAAAATCTGGGATTGTTACTGAGTTATCCCTACTATCATAATTCCATTCAATGCTAAATGTTTGTAGATGAATGGTTCAGAGAACCGACATGTTGATAAATTAGACACATGTGCAACTCTTGGGTATCTTTATTGAGGAAACGTTTCGCCACACAGTGGCTTCATCAGTCCATACAAAGGAGAATCTTGAAGAACAGGAGGAGAATGAGGTAATCAGTCCCTCAACCTTGAGTCGATGTGGTCAGTCCACACACTTCTATCTACTTGGAACAATTTAAAACCCTGAGTGTAACAATCCGCAGGCATGTCCCGACTTTTTTAATTAAACCACGTCTCAGTTATGGCAAATACATCAATGTTACCTGCACTAGCAACTAGTCTCAACTCGTCCATTTTATTCCTAGTGCTGCGACTATTTGTGTAATATATATTTAAAGACTCTCCTCTGTCTTTACCCTTCCTGCTCCTTTCTGTTATTCCACTAAACCTATTACTGTCCTTGCCAATTAGTGCCACTGGCTTTCCAATATCGACCTCATTTTGCCTATTACTAGTTCTCCTAGTACTCATATTACTACACTGCGACTTCACTGTTTTCCCGCCAAAACCCATACCACTAACTATTCCTAGTTTAAAGACCTAACAGCTCCCTCCACTGCGTTGGCCAGTGCTCCCACCCCAGACCTATATAAGAGAACCCCATCCCTGGCATACATCACACAGTCCGATCACACAGTTGCTCTACAGTCAAGAAGCCTCTCTTCGACCCCGCCGGGGTGTAGAATTTATATTCAACAAACGCCACATCCTTTTCACAATGCTGTCGAATCGTGTGAAAATCAAGCCTGTGAATAAATGACTCCTCGAAGTTAGCTTTAGCTACCGTCGTTAAGACCCGCCTGCAGGTCAAATTTACGGCAATCCACTCTCTGAAGGACTCCTTCACTGTCGTCTGCACAGACGACAAGGAAGCATCAAAACTTATGGACGACTCTTCAATCAGGACCCTACAAAAGCAACAATTCACTCTATCCCCGTCTCCATTCTTGAAGTCGAAACGTTCGGTCTTTGTGAAAAGACTGGACAATATGGTCACCTCTCTCTCTACTGAACAAAACACCTGGGCCTCGGTAGACAGCATCTACAAGATCCCTAACGCCTAATCTATGCTAAAGATTACATTTTCAGACATCTCCATGGCTGCCCAAGCTCTCTCTGACGGTCTGGCCATCTCATATTACCACATTCACCCTAGTCATATAGAACAAGAACGTTTCACATACATCTCCCACTGCTGGACCTGCTACTCCTATAAGCACACCACCAAGGACTGCCCCATCAAGGATAAGAAGTTTTGTTCAAAATGTGGGAATGATGGACACGATTTCAGATCCTGTACCATTACTACAGCACCAACTTGTCTTAATTGCAAGGGTAATCATCATATCCTTGCAGCTAAGTGCCCACTCAGGAAAGAAATCATACTGAAGAAAACTAAAGTTCTGAAGAACACCTCCAATTCACCGACATACGCTGCAATAACCAAACCACAAATCGACACCACCAAGACTCTACACGCTAATCTACAGGCACCATCGCCCAGCAACTCCCTCTCTCCACTCCCAGACGGAGATTCCTCCAAGGTGCTGTACTGCATGGTGTATGCACACCTTGCAAACGCAGCAAACCCCCGCACTTTCAACACCACTGTTAACGAACTATTCCGTCTGAACAACATGCCAGCCTTTAATTTTCCGGACTCCACACCTTCAGCAGACATCCTCAAGATCCTTCCCAACGTCCTGAACTTTACTGCACCTGCAGACCTGTCTCCTGCTCAAGCAACTGCTCCTGTAACTTCTATAACCACTTCCACCGCTGACAACGTTGATCATGTTGCCTCAACCACCGTCTCACACCTCTCCCAGCCTGCTGTTACACAACCATTACACCTTACAGCTGCTCCTGTCGACCCTCAGTCACCTGCTACCACCATTGCAGATTCTCCCAATGAATCCACTTCAGAAGAGGAAGATAACGACGACTCCAGTAAACCCCATGGGAAAACCTTACCTTTTACACTTCTCCTTCAAATACTGACACCATGACCTGTACTGAACTCTAAAAAAGCCTGGGTGCTGGAACAGTCAAGTATGCATGTGAATCACCTCTTCACTTCACACTCACCCAAGTTCTTGAGTTCATCAAGCCTCTACGTTTCACCTTCAGTAACAAGGCTATACCACCTATCTAGGAGCAGCTTCAAAAAATTCGTAAATGGCTCCATTGCTAACCTGCCTCCTCAGTTACTCCTATAATTCCTATGTGTTCTACCTTCTGATGTGACCTAGCCTGCTGCCAGCTACTCAAGATTCAAGACTTCAACTACCACAAGTTCAATGCAACAGTCCCTGCTATTCCTGTTCTCAAGTCTGCCCCACGATCGCCTTAGCTGCTGGGTTAAGCCCTGGCTCTGTTTCTCTGACTAAGAACACTCCTCTCCAGAGCTATTCTTCATCTGTCCCATCTTCCCCGCTCATCCCATTGGGATCTTACCTGAACTTGTTTGCTTGCTTTGGCATACATGTCATTTCTGCCATAGAAGAGGTCCCAGTTGTCAATGAATGTTACCGCATTTTCCTTACAGTATTTGTCCAGCCAGCAATTGACACCAATTGCTCTGGACAACCATTCATTTCCAACTCCTCTCCTTGGCAAAATGCCACATATGACAGGTTTCCCACCCTTCCTCCTAATTATCTCTATTGCTGACCTATACCTGCTAATCAGGTCCTCACTCCTACGTCTGCCAACATCGTTGCCTCCAGCACTGAGACAGATAATAGGATTGCTCCCATTACCTCTCATGATGTCATCCAGACGGCTAACAATATCCTTCATCCCAGCCCCACGAAAACACACTCTCTGCCTCCTACTCCTGTCCTTCAAGCAGAATGCCCTATTCATGTACCTAATCTGGCTATCCACGACAACAACAATGTTTTTACCTTCCTTGGCGTCGTCCATCGTGATGCTCCCAGTAGTCGACTCACATTCGTCAGGTGGCATTACACCACTTGTGGAATTCGTCAAGAAGTTCTCGGTGGTCTTCGTTGGGGTTTCTAGGGATGTCTCACTCACGTCTGCCAATGCTTCCTTGGTGCTTGTTGTGGCATTCCCAGCAGAACACTCACATTCGTCAGGTAGCATCGAGAATGGGTTGGAAGTTTCCACGGTAGTCTTCTGGTTTCTCGTTGTTTCTGCCTATCCAACCGTTTTCTTGATCCTCAGCTTGGTTCCATGTTGCCCGCCACTGACCAAGCTCCCCTCTTAACCTGGGGACTCACAACAGGAGGATTACTACGAATCCTGTTGTTCTCCTCCGTTAACGCCCCTATCTCCAGCTTAGCAACCCTAGCCTTTTCCCCTTGTGTAAAGTTGTTCAAGAAGGGCATCCCGGTTAAAATTCACAGAGACCCAAACGGGTCTTCACAGACTAAGTACACGCACCACTCAAGCTAAGTACACGTCACCACTAAAGCTAAGTAAAAACTCACCACTGAGCAAAGAACGTCACCACGAGCTAATACACTAAACCAAAACCCCCCAAGTCCTTTTCGCAATCTGTGGGGCTAATTCTACATATTTAACTTATAAGTGCAGGGTTATGCACACTCCCGACTTCAGAACCTTTCATTTATCTACATTTAACTGCATCTGCCCCCTTTTCGACCAAAAATACAGTTTGTTTAAACCTCCGAATTTCCCTAACATCTACTTTGAATCAATTACCTACCTTTCTTTGTGTCACGGGAATTTGCTCATACACTAGTAACATCCTCATCAAGATCATTGAAAAATTATAAACAACAACGGGGCCCCAAAACGATCCCTGTGGAACGCCACTTTTACAGATCCCCCCTCGGATTTTAACCACATTTATGGCACCTCGCTTCCCCTTTGTGAGCCATGATCGATCCACGAGAGCACTTTTCCCCCAAACCCTGAGGTGCCACTTTTTTAAACAGTCTTTGGTGCAGAACTCTATCAAAAGCCTTACTAAAATCTAAGTAAATAATGTCAAATTCTTTATCTTGGTCAACAGCCTCAAAAGCTTTAGTAAAGAAAGTTAATAAATTAGTTAGACAAGACCGGCCTCTTGTGAATCCATGCTGAGTATCATTAATCAAGCTATGCTTATCGAAATGACTTCTTATAATCTCAGGCTATAATTGACTCTAGTAATTTGCCTACAATTGAGGTCAGGCTTATTGGGCGGTAATTAAATGGTAACGATTTGTCCCCTGTTTTAAAAATAGGAATTACATTAGCCATCTTCCACATATCAGACACTACACCTGTTTGAAGAGATAAATTAAAATATTAGTTAATGGTTCACAGAGTTCCATTTTGCATTCCTTAAGAACCCTTGAAAAAACCTCATCAGGACCCGGTGACTTATTTTGCTTCAATCGGTCAATCTGCTTCACAACCATTTCACTAGTGACTGTGATGTTACATAATTTATCTTCTTCAGGCCCACTATAAAAATTAATTACTGGAATATTATTAGTGTCTTCCTGTGTAAAAACCGAGAGAAAATAATTATTTAAAATCGAGCACATTTCATTCTCTTTGTCAGTAAGATGCCCATAGTTATTTTTAAGGGGACCTATCTTATCTCTAACTTTTGTTCCATATTCATGGAAAAAACTTTCTTCAGTAAAGCTTTTGAGGCTGTTGACCACGATAAAGAATTTGATATTGTTTACTTAGATTTTAGTAAGGCATTTGATAGAGTTCCGCACCAAAGACTGTTAAAGAAAGTGGCAGCTCATGGCAATGGGGGAAGGGTGCTCTCGTGGATCGAATCATGGCACACAGACAGGAAGCAGAGTGTCCATAAATGGGGTTAAATCCGAGTGGGGATCAGTAACAAGTGGCGTTCCACAGGGATCAGTCTTGGGCCCATTGTTGTTTATAATATATATCAATGATATAGACGATGGAATTACTAGTGATATGAGCAAATTCGCCGATGACACAAAGATAGGTAGGATAATTGATTCAAACATAGATGTTAGGGAATTTCAGGAGGTTTTAGACAAACTCTATTCTTGGTCAGAAAAGTGGCAGATGCCGTTCAATGTAGATAAATGCAAGGTTCTGAAGCTCGGGAGTGTCCATAACCCTAGCACTTATAAGTTAAATAATGTGAACTTAGCCATACAGATTGCGAAAAGGACTTGGGGGTTATGGTAAGCAGCAACCTTAAACCAAGACAGCAGTGCCTAAGCGTACGTAATAAGGCAAATAGATTACTGGGATTTATATCAAGAAGTGTAACCAACAGAAGTCCAGAGGTCATACTGCAGCTTTATACATCATTAGTAAGGCCTCACCTAGGTTATGCAGCTCAGTTCTGGTCTCCATATTTCAGAATGGACATAAATTCGTTAGAAAACATTCAGCGTAGGATGACTAAATTAATATATAGCATTAGAAATCTTCCTTATGAAGAAAGATTGAAGACTCTTAAATTACATTCACTTGTTAGACGAAGAATGAGGGGAGACCTGAGCGAAGTCTATAAGTGGAAGATAGGTATTAATAAAGGGGATATTAATAAGGTCTTGAGCTATGTGTGTGTGACCATTCATCACACACACATACCAATTTAGTGTTCAACTCAGTAACAGTTCCAGATTTTTGCTTAGCAGATTACAATGGGCTTAGAGAACACTTATCATCTGTTGACTGGGGTAACGAAGAGAGCTATCAATATGACAGTTTTCTGAACACCGTACATGCTGCTCAAAGAACGTTTATCTCGTATAAAGATATTAGATCAAATAGAAATGACCCAAAATGGATGAATAATAGGCTGAAATATCTACTAGTGCATATGAAAGGAATTTATAGGCGTATCAAAAGAGGTGAGGGTCATCTTATGAATCAGTATATTGACATTAAGAGGGACATTAAAAAGGGGGTAAGAAAAGCTAAAAGAGACTATGAAATTAAAGTTGCTAGGAATTCGAAAACTAACCCAAAAAGTTTTTTCCAGGTCTATAGAACGAAAGTTAGAGATAAGATAGGTCCCCTTAAGAATAACTATGGGCATCTTACTGACAAAGAGAATGAAATGTGCTCAATTTTAAATAATTATTTTCTCTCAGTTTTTACCCAGGAAGACACTAACAATAATCAAGTAATTAATTTTTATAGTGGGACTGAAGAAGATAAATTATGTAACATCACAGTCACTAGTGAAATGGTTATGAAACAAATAGACAGACTGAAGCAAAATAAGTCTCCGGGTCCTGATGAGGTTTTTTCAAGGGTTCTTAAGGAATGCAAAATGGAACTCTGAGAACCATTAACTAATATTTTTAATTTATCTCTTCAAACAGGTGTAGTGCCTGATATGTGGAAGATGGCTAATGTAATTCCTATTTTTAAAGCAGGGAACAAGTCGTTACCGTCAAATTACCGCCCAATAAGCCTGACCTCAATTGTAGGCAAATTACTAGAGTCAATTATAGCTGAGATTATAAGAAGCCATCTCGATAAGCATAGCTTGATTAATGATACTCAGCATGGATTCACGAAAGGCCGTTCTTGTCTAACTAATTTATTAACTTTCTTCAGTGAAGCTTTTGAGGCTGTTGATCACGATAAAGGATTTATCGTGATCATAACCCTAGCACTTATAAGTTAAATAATGTAGAACGTAGCCATACAGATGGTGAAAAGGACTTGGGGGTTATGGTAATCAGTAGCCTTAAACCAAGACAGCAATGCCTAAGCGTACGTAATAAGGCAAATAGATTGTTGGGATTTATATCAAGAAGTGTAAGCAACAGAAGTCCAGAGGTTATACTGCAGCTTTATATGTCATTAGTAAGGCCTCACCTAGATTATGCAGCTCAGTTCTGGTCTCCGTATTACAGAATGTATATAAATTCGTTAGAAAATATCCAGCGTAGAATGACCAAATTAATACAGAGCATTAGAAATATTCCGTACGAGGAGCGATTTAAGACTCTTAAACTACATTCACTTATTAGACGGAGAATGAGGGGAGACATGATCGAAGTGTATAAGTGGAAGATGGGAATTAATAAAGGCGATATTAATAAGGTCTTGAGGATATCTCTCCAGGAGAGAACCCGCAGTAATGGATTTAAATTAGACAAGTTTAGATTTAGAAAGGACATAGGGAAGTATTGGTTTGGAAATAGGGTAGTTGATGAGTGGAACAGTCTACCTAGTTGGGTTACTGAGGCTGGGACTTTGGGTAGTTTCAAGTTTAGATTTGATAAATACATGAGTGAGAGGGGTTGGATTTGAGTTGGACTTGCATATGAGTGGATGGAGTTATCAGAGCTTATTTCTTGGGTGGCATTGAAAATTGGGTTGGGCAAACGTCTTGTTAGTTGGTTGAATGGCAAAGGACCTGGACACTGCAGGAAGCCAACAGGCCTCCTGCAGTGTTCCTCCTTTCTTATGTTCTTATGTTCTTATGAATCAATTATCCTACATATCTTTGTGTCATCGGCGAATTTGCTCATATCACTAGTAATACCCTCATCAAGGTTATTTGTATATTATAAACAACAACAGGCCTTAGACTGATCCCTGTGGTACGCCACTTGTTACAGACCCCACTCGGATTTAACCCCATTTAAGCATACTCTCTGCTTCCTATTAATTAGCCATGACTCGATCCATGACAGCACTTTTCCCCCAATGCCATGAACTGCCACTTCTTTTTAACAGTCTCTGGTGCGGTACTCTATCAGAAGCGTTACTAAAATCTAAATAAACAATATCGAATTCTTTATCATGATCAACGGCCTCAAAAGCTTTACTGAGGAAGGTTAATAAATTAGTTAGGCAGGAATGACCCCTCGTGACTCTATACTGAGTATCATTAATCAAGCTATGCTTATCCAGATGGCTTCTTATATCAGCTATAACTGACTCTAGTAATTTGCCTACAATTGGGCGGTAATTTGACGGTAACGACTTGTCCCCTGCTTTCAAAATAGGAATTATATTAGCCATCCTCCACATATCAGACATTACATCTGTTTGAAGATAAATATTAAAAATGTTAGTCAATGGTTCACAAAATTCTATTTTACACTCTTTAAGAACCCTTGAAAAAAGTTCATCAGGGCCCCTGGATTTATTTTGGTTCAGTCGGTCTAACTGTTTGATAACCATTTCGCTAGTGAGTATGATATTGCATAATTTAAGACCTTCAAGCCCACTATAAAAAATTATTACTGGGATATTGTTAGTGTCCTCCTGAGTGAAAACTGAGAGAAAATAATTATTAAGAATAGAGCACATTTCATTCTCCTTGTCAGTAAGATGCCCAGAGTTATCTTTAAGGGGGCCTATCTTATCTCTAACTTTTGTTCTATAAACCTGGAAAAAACTTTTCGGATTATTTTTCGAATCCCTAGCAACTTTAATTTCATAGTCCCGTTCAGCTTTTCTTATCCCCTTTTTAATATCCCTCTTAATGTCAATATAATAATTCATAAGATGACCCTCACCTCTTTTGATGAGCCTATAAATGAATTTTTTTCTGTCCTAAAATATATTTGACCCTATTATTCATCCCTTTTGGGTCATTTCTATTCGATCTAATTTTTTTAAATGGGATAAATGTTCTCTGGGCAGCATGTATAATGTTTAGAAAACTCTCATATTGACAGCTCTCTTCGTTACCCCAGTCAACAGATGATAAGTGTTCTCTAAGCCCATTGTAATCTGCTAAGCGAAAATCTGGGACTGTTACTGAGTTATCCCTAATATCATACTTCCATTCGATCCTAAAGGTAATTGATTTGTGGTCACTTGTGCCAAGTTCCTCTGAAATTTCTAAATTATTAACAAGTGATTCCTTGTTTGCCAGAACCAAATCAAGCAGGTTATTACCCCTTGTAGGTTCTGTCACAAACTGCTTCAAAAAACAATCCTTAACTACTTCTAAAATGTCATTAGATTCTAAATTCCCTGTCAAAAAATTCCAGTCAATCTGACTAAAGTTAAAGTCTCCTAGAATTACAACATTATCGTACCTTGTGGCCTTAACAATTTTCTCCCACAGCAGTCTTCCTTGGTCTCTATCCAAGTTTGTGGGATGGTATATCACACCTAAAATCAATTTTTCATGCCCCTCTGAAAATTCTACCCAAACAGACTAAGTATGTGTTGCGGTCTTTATTCCAGTTTTGATGCAACAATTTAAACGATCTCGGATATAGAGTGCCACCCCATCCCCCTTTCCGATATTTCTGTCTACTTTGAAAAATTTAAAACCCTGAATGTGAGATTCAGCAGGCATGTCCCTATTTTTCATATTAAACCACATCTCAGTTATGGCAAAAACATCAGTGTTACCCACACTTGCAACTAACTTCAATTCGTCCATCTTATTTCTCGCACTACGACTGTTAGTATAATATATTTTCAGAAACCCTCCTTTCTCTTTTTTCTTCCTGCTGATTTCTGCTCCTCCACTATTCCTGTTACTCTCCTTATCACCTAATGCCACTGGCTTTCCTACGTTTACCAATAATTCTTCCTCATTCTTCCTATAACTGGTTTCCTTACAACTCACACTGTTGCTACACTCAGAATACATTGATTTTCCACGAAAACCCATACCACTATCTGTTTCTAGTTTAAAGACCTAACAGCTCCCTCCACTGCGTTGGCCAGTGCTCCAACCCCAAGCCTAGATAAGTGAACCCCATCCCTGGCATACATGTCATTTCTGCCATAGAAGAGGTCCCAGTTGTCTATGAATGTCACTGCATTTTCCTTACAGTGTTTGCCCAGCCAGCAGTTGACACCAATTGTGCTGGACAACCATTCATATCCAACTCCTCTCCTGTGCAAAATGCCATATATCACAGGGTTCCCTCCCTTCTTCCTAATTATCTCTATTGCTGTTCTATACCTGCTAATCAGGTCTTCACTCCTACGTCTGCCAACATCGTTGCCTCCTGCACCGAGGCAGATAATAGGATTGCTCCCATTACCATTCATGATGTCGTTCAGACGGCTTACAATATCCCCCATCCCAGTACCAGGAAAACATACCCTCTGCTTCCTCTTCCTGTCCCTAAGACAAAATGCCCTATCCATAAATTTCACTTGACTGTCTCCAACTAAAACAATGTTCTTACCTTCACTAGTGGAGTTCGTAGTGACGTTTTCAATGGTCTTCGTTGGGGTTTCGACTCACTCTCCTATGCCAATGATTCCTTGGTACTCATTGCGATGTTTCCAGTAGAGAACACACATTCGTCTGGTAACACCGAAAATGGGTTGGAAGTCTCCACAGCAGTCTTCTGGATCTTCGTTGTTTCCACCACTCCAACGGTCTTCTAGATTTTCAGCTTGGTTCCATGTTGGCCGGCCGCTCTCTTGACCTGAGGACTCACAACAGGAGGATTACTTCGAATCCTCTTGTTTTCCTCCGTCAGTCATATCTCAAGCTTAGCAACCCTAAGCTCCTCTTTTAGCTGCTGGTAGAGTTGCTCAAGAAAGGACATCTTATGCAGATTCACGGACAACACACTGGACAGATCTTCACAGAGCTAAGTACAGGTCACCACTGAGCTAAGTACAGGTCACCACTCCAAGTCACTTGCTTTTGTGACTTCTCACATTATCAAGGAACTATTAAAGCATTACATCAAAGGAAGGCATATAAGGCGTCAAGACTACACCTCACCATCACATCCCACAACAAAGCAACACTTAACACACGCGTGACAACACCCGACTCTGTGAAACACACCTAATACTCTACCCAAGAATTAAGATTTATTGTTTGTTTAATGTATCATTAAAGTCTTCCAAAATTTTATTAATTATAAATGAATCCAATTTATATAAACAAAAGGAAATATTCATATTAATTTCAAAACTGCTTTTTATGAAACATGATTCAATTATATTCCTATCGACTATGGATTTGCTTGAGTTTTCCCTGAAGCAAGTTTATTCTTTTCACTGAGGATGAGGGTCCCCAGGACAGTTCTAGAGGTGGTACCTCATTATATTTTATATAATATATATATATATATATATATATATATATATTATATATATATATATATATATATATATATATATATTTATATATATATATATATATTAATAATATATATATATATTATATAATATATATATTATATTATATATATATATATATAATATATATATATATATATATCCCATATATATATTTTATTATATATATATATATATATATATATATATATTATATATATATATAATAAAATATATATATGCAATAAGATCACAGTAAACGGGTGATTTCAGAATATGCCAAAACAACCACTCTGAAAGAATAAAAAATTCCAAGCGCTTTCGTGACTACTCACATTATCAAGGAACTAAGTTCCTTGATAATATGAGTAGTCACGAAAGCGCTTGGAATTTTTCTCTATTCTTTCAGAGTGGTTGTTTTGCACATATAAATATATATATATTTTTATATATATATATATATATATATATATATATATATATATATATAATATTATATAATATATATTTATCTATATATATATATATATATATATTATTATTATTTTATTATTATTTTTTTTTATTATCACACTGGCCGATTCCCACCAAGGCAGGGTGGCCCGAAAAAGAAAAACTTTCACCATCATTCACTCCATCCTGTCTTCCCAGAAGGGTGCTTTACACTACAGTTTTTAAACTGCAACATTAACACCCCCTCCTTCAGAGTGCAGGCACTGTACTTCCCATCTCCAGGACTCAAGTCCGGCCTGCCGGTTTCCATGATTCCCTTCATAAATGTTACTTTGCTCACACTCCAACAGCACGTCAAGTATTAAAAACCATTTGTCTCCATTCACTCCTATCAAACACGCTCACGCATGCCTGCTGGAAGTCCAAGCCCCTCGCACACAAAACCTCCTTTACCCCTCCCTCCAACCCTTCTAGGCCGACCCTACCCGCCTTCCTTCCACTACAGACTGATACACTCTTGAAGTCATTCTGTTTCGCTCCATTCTCTCTACATGTCCGAACCACCTCAACAACCCTTCCTCAGCCCTCTGGACAAACAGTTTTGGTAATCCCGCACCTCTCCTAACTCCAAACTACGAATTCTCTGCATTATATTCACACCACACATTGCCCTCAGACATGACATCTCCACTGCCTCCAGCCTTCTCCTCGCTGCAACATTCATCACCCACGCTTCACACCCATATAAGAGCGTTGGTAAAAACTATACTCTCATACATTCCCTCTTTGCCTCCAAGGACAAAGTTCTTTGTCTCCACAGACTCCTAGTGCACCACTCACTCTTTTTCCCTCATCAATTCTATGATTCACTCATCTTTCATAGACCCATCCGCTGACACGTCCACTCCCAAATATCTGAATACGTTCACCTCCTCCACACTCTCTCCCTCCAATCTGATATTCAATCTTTCATCACCTAATCTTTTTGTTATCCTCATAGCCTTACTCTTTCCTGTATTCACCTTTAATTTTCTTCTTTTGCACACCTACCAAATTCATCCACCAATCTCTGCAACTTCTCTTCAGAATCTCCCAAGAGCACAGTGTCATCAGCAAAGAGCAGCTGTGACAACTCCCACTTTGTGTGTGATTCTTATCTTTTAACTCCACGCCTCTTGCCAAGACCCTCGCATTTACTTCTCTTACAACCCCATCTATAAATATATTAAACAACCACGGTGACATCACACATCCTTGTCTAAGGCCTACTTTTACTGGGAAAAATTTCCCTCTTTCCTACATACTCTAACTTGAGCCTCACTATCCTCGTAAAAACTCTTCACTGCTTTCAGTAACCTACCTCCTACACCATACACTTGCAACATCTGCACATTGCCCCCCTATCCACCCTGTCATACGCCTTTTCCAAATCCATAAATGCCCAAAGACCTCTTTAGCCTTATCTAAATATGTTCACTTATATGTTTCACTGTAAACACCTGGTCCACACACCCCCTACCTTTCCTAAAGCCCTCTTGTTCATCTGCTATCCTATTTCCGTCTTACTCTTAATTCTTTCAATTATAACCCTACCTACACTTTACCAGGTACACTCAAAGACTTATCCCCCTATTATTTTTGCACTCTCTTTTATCCCTTTGCCTTTATACAAAGGAACTATGCATGCTCTCTGCCAATCCCTAGGTACCTTACCCTCTTCCATACATTTATTAAATAATTGCCCCAACCACTCCAAAACTATATCCCCACCTGCTTTTAACATTTCTATCTTTATCCCATCAATCCCGGCTGCCTTACCCCCTTTCATTTTACCTACTGCCTCACGAACTTCCCCCACACTCACAACTGGCTCTTCCTCACTCCTACAAGATGTTATTCCTCCTTGCCCTATACCGAAATCACAGCTTCCCTATCTTCATCAACATTTAACAATTCCTCAAAATATTCCCTCCATCTTCCCAATACCTCTAACTCTCCATTTAATAACTCTCCTCTCCTATTTTTAACTGACAAATCCATTTGTTCTCTAGGCTTTCTTAACTTGTTAATCTCACTCCAAAACTTTTTCTTATTTTCAACAAAATTTGTTGATAACATCTCACCCACTCTCTCATTTGCTCTCTTTTTACATTGCTTCACCAATCTCTTAACTTCTCTCTTTTTTCTCCATTATACTCTTCCCTCCTTGCATCACTTCTACTTTGTAAAAACTTCTCATATGCTAACTTTTTCTCCCTTACTACTCTCTTTACATCATCATTCCACCAATCGCTCCTCTTCCCTCCTGCACCCACTTTCCTGTAACCACAAACTTCTGCTGAACACTCTAAACACTACATTTTTAAACCTACCCCATACCTCTTCGACCCCATTGCCTATGCTCTCATTAGCCCATCTATCCTCCAATAGCTGTTTATATCTTACCCTAACTGCCTCCTCTTTTAGTTTATAAACCTTCACCTCTCTCTTCCCTGATGCTTCTATTCTCCCTTGTATCCCATCTACCTTTTTACTCTCAGTGTAGCTACAACTAGAAAGTGATCTGATATATCTGTGGCCCCTCTATAAACATGTACATCCTGAAGTCTACTCAACAGTCTTTTATCTACCAATACATAATTCCCAAAAAACTACTGTCATTTCGCCCTACATCATATCGTGTATACTTATTTATCCTCTATTTCTTAAAATATGTTTTTACCTATAATTTAAACCCCCTTTTTAACAAAATTCAATCAAAAAAGGGTCCCATTATCTTTACACCCGGACCCCAAACTTACCTCCACACCCCCTTTTAAAAGTTTCTCCCACTTTTGTTCAGGTCCCTACCAAATTACTCTCCCTTTGGTTAAAAGGTCCTAAACATTAAAAT
>NC_069490.1:22876538-22982606 GCF_026875155.1 Cherax quadricarinatus | reverse complement strand
CTGTTACTGTATTCCACATAGAAACATAATTAATCACAATAGGAAAATGTTTTGCTGGCAAAGCATATGTTGCTATTATTTTTTTAATCACTGGAAGCATGAGTCTTGGTGTGCATTTATCGCCAACAGAGTGCAGTATAATCCCTGTGTGTGACGACGGCTTGGGAGTTTGCAGAGAATATTGTCTCCACAAGGAGCGTGAGGTGAAGGACAGAGGCTGCGGGACCTCTGGCTGCAAGTGCTGTACATCTCGTCTCGCCGACTGTCCTTCTTCTTCCAACTGTTCCGGCATTTGCATGGATATAAGAACATGTCATTATCCACTGGTGAACAACTTCTACCGGTGAAAACTTTGCTCGGATTAATAGGTTGTGTGTCACTTATAAGTATGTGAATGATACTTATAAAATGATTGATTGCAAAATTTTTTACAGGTTTTATGCTACATTAAGTGTGTGTGTGTGTGTGTGTGCGTGTATCACCTAGTTGTACTCGCCTAGTTGAGGTTGCGGGGGTCGAGTCCGAGCTCCTGGCCCCGCCTCTTCACTGATCGCTACTAGGCCACTCTCCCTGAGCCGTGAGCTTTATCATACCTCTGCTTAAAGCTATGTATGGATCCTGCCTCCTCTACATCGCTTCCCAAACTATTCCACTTACTGACTACTCTGTGGCTGAAGAAATACTTCCTAACATCCCCGTGATTCATCTGTGTCTTCAGCTTCCAACTGTGTCCCCTTGTTACTGTGTCCAATCTCTGGAACATCCTGTCTTTGTCCACCTTGTCAATTCCTCTCAGTATTTTGTATGTCGTTATCATGTCCCCCCTATCTCTCCTGTCCTCCAGTGTCGTCAGGTTGATTTCCCTTAACCTCTCCTCGTAGGACATACCTCTTAGCTCTGGGGCTAGTCTTGTTGCAAACCTTTGCACTTTCTCTAGTTTCTTTACATGCTTGGCTAGGTGTGGGTTCAAACTGGTGCCGCATACTCCAATATGGGCCTAACGTACACGGTGTACAGGGTCCTGAATGATTCCTTATTAAGATGTCGGAATGCTGTTCTGAGGTTTGCTAGGCGCCCATATGCTGCAGCAGTTATTTGGTTGATGTGCGCTTCAGGAGATGTGCCTGGTGTTATACTCACCCCAAGATCTTTTTCCTTGAGTGAGGTTTGTAGTCTCTGGCCCCCTAGACTGTACTCCGTCTGCGGTCTTCTTTGCCCTTCCCCAATCTTCATGACTTTGCACTTGGTGGGAATGACCTCCAGGAGCCAATTACTGGTCCAGGTCTGCAGCCTGTCCAGATCCCTTTGTAGTTCTGCCTGGTCTTCGATCGAGTGAATTCTTCACATCAACTTCACGTCATTTGCAAACAGGGACACCTCAGAGTCTATTCCTTCCGTCATGTCGTTCACAAATACCAGAAACAGCACTGGTTCTAGGACTGACCCCTGTGGGACCCCGCTGGTCACAGGTGCCCACTCTGACACCTCGCCACGTACCATGACTCGCTGCTGTCTTCCTGACAAGTATTCCCTGGTCCATTGTAGTGCCTTCCCTGTTATCCCTGCTTGGTCCTCCAGTTTTTGCACCAATCTCTTGTGTGGAACTGTGTCAAACGCCTTCTTGCTCTCCTTATTCTCCTGGGTCCTTTGCCTTCTATATTTCTTCCATTCCCTAGCACACTTGGTTTTTGCCTCCCTGCACCTTTGGGTAAACCATGGGCTCATCCTGGCTTTTTCATTATTCCTGTTACCCTTGGGTACAAACCTCTCCTCAGCCTCCTTGCATTTTGTTGCTACATATTCCATCATCTCATTAACTGGCTTCCCTGCCAGTTCTCTGTCCCACTGAACCCCGTTCAGGAAGTTCCTCATTCCTGTGTAGTCCCCTTTCTTGTAGTTTGGCTTCATTCGTCCTGGCCTTCCTGCTTCTCCCTCCACTTGTAGCTCTTCTGTGTATTCGAAGCTTAAAACCACATGGTCACTGGCCCCAAGGGGTCTTTCATATGTGATGTCCTCGATATCTGCACTACTCAAGGTGAATACTAAGTCCAGCCTTGCTGGTTCATTCTCTCCTCTCTCTCTTGTAGTGTCCCTTACGTGTTGGCACATGAAGTTTTCTAGTACCACGTCCATCATCTTAGCCCTCCATGTATCTTGGCCCCCATGTGGGTCCAAGTTCTCCCAATCGATCTCCTTGTGGTTAAAGTCACCCATGATCAGGAGCTTTACCCTGCATGCATGAGCTCTTCTGGCCACTGTAGCCAGTGTGTCAACCATCGCTCTATTGCTCTCGTCGTACTCTTGCTTTGGCCTCCTGCTGTTCTGTGGTGGGTTATACATCACTGCTATTACCACCTTGGGACCTCCAGAGTGAAGCGTTCCCGCTATGTAATCACTTTCTTCTCTGCTGTCTCCTCTCTCCAGCTCATCAAAATTCCAGCGATTTTTGATCAGCAATGCCACTCTTCCACCCCCCTGTTCCCTCTGTCTTTCCTCAGGATTTGGTATCCCGTTGGAAAGATGGCATCTGTTATCATACCTGTAAGCTTGGTTTCTGTGAGAGCTATGATGTCTGGTGATGCTTATTTGACTCTTTCATGCCACTCCTCCCACTTATTTGTTATTCCATCAGTGTTTGTGTACCATACCTTCAGTTTCCTTTCCAACACTGTGGTTTGGGGGGCCTGTGAGGGTGGGAGACCTGGTGGCATACTGTGGGATTCTATAGCTCGGTGTTGGGTGGAGACTGTGGGTATGGATTGTAGTGTGTGTTGGGATGGTGTGATAGGTTGTATGGTTCTGAGAATAGTTGTGTGTGTGCTTGCCCTTTCTGTTCTGTTCTGCTCTGACTGACCTCTGCTGGTTCCATCCTTGTCTCTTTTCCTAGCTCCTTTCGCTTTTTTGTCCTCTCTCTCAGCTGCTGTCGTTCTGATTTTGTTCTGTCTCTGTCTAGGAACACCCTCTTGTACTCTTCTGAGTATTTCAATCGTGGTTTCTCTTAGAGGATCCTGTTCCACACTGTTTCTGTCCTGAGAATCAGCTTGATTGGTCGGTTTCTCCCCTTCGAGTACCCCCCTATTCTCTGAAAATTTACAATCTCGTCCATCTCTTCACCTATTTCCGTGATGATTTTCTCAATCTCCTTTCTTTCTTCCTGCTGCCTTTCAGTGTGTGTCCTTTCCTCTCTCTCCTGAAGCTCATGGATAAACACTGATTTTGCCCTTTCCTCCTCCCATTGCCTCACCCTCTGTGACTCTGGATCCTGCCTGTATGTGGTCAGTTTCTCCCTTGATTTTTCGAGTGGCTCTTGATAGCATGGTTGTGCCTCAGAATTCGACCTATCACCCTCTCCATCTGCAACCAGCTGTTCTTCCCTTTCACTCCTTGGTCCTCCTTGGCAGGCTGATATGACCTTAGCATAATTCATAATTCCTTCCTTCCTGTTCGGCCTCGCAGCTTCATATGCTGTGTCTTCTCTGGTCACTGCCCCTGTAACTCGCTTCAGCCTATTTATCTCAACTTCCAGGACCCTTATCTTGGCTACTGCAGTTTCGACTTGTGCCTCCCAATTCTTTGTCTCCTTCTCCAACCCCTTTTCCAATTTCACAGAGAGCTCTTTCTCCATTTTTTCAGAAAGCTCTCCTAATTTTCTCTCCCATTCTTGTTCCATCCTTTTCCACTGCTCCTCCATCCACTCCTCCCTACCAGAACCATTCTCATCTGATCCTTGGTTCCTGCGAGTCCCCACCATTTTTTTTTTGTGAGAGAAGAGAGAAGGGAAAGGTAGAAAGAGAGAGAGAGGGAAGAGTGAGAAGGGAAAGGGGGAGAGAGAGTGTGAGAGGGGGAAAGAGAGAGAGGGGAAGGGAAGGAGAGGGGGAGAGTGAGAAGGGAAAAATGGAGAAGAGATGGAGAGAGAGAGAGAGAGAGAGAGAGAGAGAGAGAGAGAGAGAGAGAGAGAGAGAGAGAGAGAGAGAGAGAGAGGGAAGGTAGAGAGAGGGGGATAGTGAGAAGGAAAAAGGGGAAGAGAGAGTGAGAGTGAGAGAGAGAGGGGGAGAGAGAGTGAAGGGAAGGGTAGGAAAGGGGGAGAGTTAGAAGGGAAAATGGAGAAGAGAGAGAGCAAGAGAGAGAGAGAGAGAGAGAGAGAGAGAGAGAGAGAGAGAGAGAGAGAGAGAGAGAGAGAGAGAGAGAGAGAGAGAGAGAGGGAGAGAGAGGAAGAGAGGGAGAGCGAGTGAGAGAGAGAGGGGGAGAGAGAGTGAAGGGAAGGGTAGGAGAGGGGGAGAGTTAGAAGGGAAAATGGGGAAGAGAGAGAGCAAGAGAGAGCGAGAGAGGGGAGAGGGAGAGAGGGAAGGAGGAGGGAGAGAGGGAGAGAGGGAGGGAAAGAGGGAGGGAGAGAGAGAGAGAGAAGGCAAAGAGAGGGGGAGAGAGGGGGGAAAGGGGGAAAGAGGGGGAGATGGAAGAGCGAGAGGGGAGAGAAGAGCAGGGGAGAGAGGGAGGGGAGGAGGGGAGAGGGGGAGAGGCAAGGGGAAGAGGGAGGGGAGGAGGGGAGAGAGAGATTGTGTGTGTGTGTGTGTGTGTGTGTGTGTGTGTGTGTGTGTGTGTGTGTGTGTGTGTGTGTGTGTGTGTGTGTGTATGTGTGTATTCACCTACTTGTACTCACCTAATTGTGCTTGCAGGAGTCGAATCATAGCTCCTGGGTCCCCTCTTCACTGGTCGCTACAAGGTATTGTGTGTGTGTTTGTGTTTGTGTATACTCGCTCATATTATCACTTATATGTATAGCTTCTGAGCCGATTATTAGCTCTTGGCACGGCTTGTCAACTTGCCGCTAGGCAGAATCATTCCCTCGTAGCTTCGTGGATGCTATTGCACCTGCTATTGCTCCTCTGGTTCTTCTGTTCTCCAATGTCGTTAGACTAATTTCCGTTAGCAATGCTCATCATAACTCGTTGCTTACCTTTGAACTCTCACCTGTTACTGGAATGGCTTTCTTAGGTGTGGGTTCCATACTGGTATTGCATACTCTACGATGGACCTGGCATATATTGTGTAAAGGGCAACTATTAGAATTGCCAGAGAAGCATTAGCTGCAGAGGTTATTCGGTTTTGGTGAACGTCTTGCGAAGTGCTACGAACTATTCTTGCCTCAAGGAGTGATGCCTGCTGCCAGTGTCCCCCGACTCTATACTCCCTAAACTGTTTCCTGGCCCCTTCCCTGATCATCATAACTTTGCATTTGCTGTAGATGAATTCAAGCAACCCCTTATTTATACAGTCTTGAAGTTTTTGTCAAGATTTGCAACGTAACCCCGCACTCACCAGTTTGTATCCTCGGTATTAGTTTTACAACCTCACCGAACAGGAATCCCACTTCGTATGACATTAACATGCACCAGAAACTGTACAGGTCCTAGTACTGATCTTTGCAGAACTCCCTTGTTACATTACTCTTCGGCCATTACTTTTCCTGACGTTACTTTGCTTCTTTCCCCTAAGGCATTCTTTGACAGTTAGGAATAAGTTCCCTGTTACTCCTGCTTGATCGTCTGGAATACATTCCCTGGTATCCCTGCCTGATCCTCAAGAGTATATTACCTGTTATTTCTAGTGATCGTCTTGAGGACGTTCAATGTTATTCCTGCCTGCACCTTAAGATTTTGTCACAGCTTTTTGTGGGAATCAGTATCGAATGCACTTATGAGGTTGGTGACAAAGCAGTCCATTCATCCCTGTCTCTCCTGGTTTCACTTCTAATCACTTTGTCATAGAATATCAGGTGCTCTATCACTCTCCTGATTATTTTCAATACCTTGCATAGTATGCATGTCAGTGAAACTGGTCTGTCATTTGGATTTTAAACTTGCTTTTCGCTTAACTCATGTACTGCTTCGTGTAACCTGGGTCCTACTTCTCTTCATCCTTGCACCAATATTTCCCATTGCGTGGGTGGGAATGGTTGGTTTAGAGATGAATATGCCTAGCCTGGCCCAGTAGGCCTGCTGCAGTATTCCTTCGTTTTTTATATTCTTATGAAACTTCTCTGACAGACTAAAAGAAGAAAATGATTTTGCTGCCTCTAAATTTTATTTTTTTCATCATATTAATAATCAAAACTGTTTGTCACTCTTTTACCCTCACTGATGCCGTGTTCTAAAAGTGACTTTTCGTCAAAACGGTCAAATTTTCGAGATATACTTGACTTTACCTGACCCTAACATTTTCTCTCCCATATACTACTAATCATATGTCTTTATAGTCTTCTATGTTGTAAGTAGAATTAGTCCAGCATAGACCGTAATGTTCTTCAAAAGTTCCTGTTCAAATTATGGATTAATTGTTGAAGATACTGACGAAAGTGTAACTTTTTTTTTCTTGGGCTAATACAGCAAGAGGTATAATGCTGGCTATATTATTCAACAGAGTGCGGTCAGCAGCATTCATGTGATGATAACAATGGTGTCTGCAGAGAGTCTTGCCACACTGAAGAGCGAGAACTGGAGAAGGGCTGCAGTGACTCTGATTGCAAGTGTTGCACACTTCGTGAAGCCACATGTGCACCTTCCTCGAACTGCCCGGGAATATGCATAGACTCCAGAAAATGCAAGAAGCCTTTACATAACTCCAATTGCAACGGAAGCGGCTGTATTTGTTGTGACAGTAAGTAATTTTTTCCCTTTGTTACCTATAAAAATGTTCATTTGCATGTAGTTAATGTTCTCCAGGTGTCAGTAACATGTGTAATTACAGTAATAAATTGGAATTTTCCCATTAAAGTGGTAAGTTTATTGTTCATTCTTTCTTGCTGACAGTACTCATCTCTTAGCAAGAGTAGCGGGGAAAATCCCCTTACCAGGTGCAGACGGTACAATACTCTTTGTAGTAGCGGTGAGATAAATACTTTTAGTTGGAACATAAATTTCACGCCCTTAAGAAGATAACTGGTTACAGTCCCCTTAGGCAAATAACTGGGTACATGGTCCTTAACAGGATAACTGGGTATACGTGTCGGAATATCGTCATTTTCCAGAAACCCTACATTATAAACCGTGGCCCTTCTTTAGGGCCACCAAGCGGGCGCCGTCGGTATACCAAGACAGTCACATTTCAGCAGTGAGGAGGGCGACTTCCCCTCCATGATAACGTTGCACAGTGAATTACCATTCGTATACCATGCGACCCACCGCAGCCAAGGGACTCGCTAGCTGGACCAGACAGTTGCGTGACTCGTACAGGTATTTCTGAAGTATTCCCCACCCTACTACCATGTGAGTATTGGTAAATACATTCAGATGTACTCACGTGCAAATAAGTGGCACTACCACGACCAGAGACCTACCATATCAACTGTCTGATACTACAACCTAATTGCTTCCTGTGCAGTATAGAGGTATGTTCTCATTAATTTAGTCTGGGGTGGAGCGGAAGGCCCCGGAGGATTCCTGATTGAAAGAGACCACTAACCCTGCCCAGTCGTGAAGACCCCTCACAGCCTCTATATTACACAGCTTTGGTCCATTTCGAACCGAAAGATACATATCGAGGCTCCCACAGAACCAATAGGTCTAGTTAGCACCAGTGACTCTTGTAACACTGCCACGAGGCGGTTCATTTTTCGTTATTTACTGTTATTCACACACCAGGTAAACAAAGACGCTCAGCAGAGCACCAGGGTACCGTGGGAATTACATATCTTAAAGTACGCGTCCAGTAACATACAGTTGATTGAATTAGCGCCATGACCATTGTGCCTAGTTCCAATATGGCGGCAGTTTGAATGGAGGGGATGAACCTCTCGGGCCTGGCAAGCCACCATTAAAGAAACAGCAGCGCCACCTAGACACTGCATACCCGACATCATCTTGTGACATCACAACAACATCTGATCCTGGTACACACACACACACACACCACGCACCTCCACATTGGGTTTCTGTAGATCAAACCAGAGTTTGACGAAGACCCAACGGTAAGTCACCGGGGACACACGTGTTAGGAACGTCACTACGGCAGGGCAGTAGCACCTGTTACCGGCCAGAGCTGGCAGGCGCTCGAACACGCTTGTCTTGGCCTGACTCACATTTATTACAGTGTCATAAATCTGCCAACTATCACTAATTCGTCACGAGTCCCGCAGAAAACATGGTCACACTAGCTATCTGTCGGCAGAACCTACCCCGCAAGCAGTCTCTCGTCACTACGACTAATAATGGCTGTGAGACACTGATCCAGGCTGTTCCAGTTGATTTCCTCCTTTCGGAGGCTAATTTGAGTCTTCTAGAAGCGAGGCAATGCGCCTACACTCACGCATTTCTTGGACTTAAAGCCTTACTGAGGGTTCAGAAGATGGTGCTGGACTGGCTGATGTTCTGGAGAGATATGCTATAAGGAAATAATATGTATTAGAGAAAACCTGTCGCTACAGAAGGTCAGTCGGCCAAAGGGATTCAGCTCTTGGACCCGACGTTTGCAGGCGTGAACTCATCACAAGTAGGCAATTGAATATCAGGTAATCTTGGTAGCATCTGCGGCCGAGGGATATGGTTTGATGGCTTCTGTGAGTGTGTGGTGTAAGCCATCGGCCTCGTGTTATCCCTTCGGCCGATTGACCTAAATGTCTGGGTAAGCACACGGGAGACACCTGCAACCCCAGGCATTCCACATGCCGGAAGTGTCAGAGAACACACCATACCCCACTATGCCCTTGGCCTCAAACTCGCACAGAAAAAGTGCCTGAACGGGTGACTGCTATTGTCATTGACAAAGATGACGGCCATATGATGGTCTTGTTTGACTAGGTCAACCCAGCCCCCTACCACCCCCTCCCCCCTCCCGCCCATCGAGTGTGGAAAATATCGACATTTTCTAGAAAGTTATACCCATCATCAGTTGGGGGACTGTTGGGAAGGGGGGATGACACTTATGAGGTGGAAGCTCTGTATACATATTCTTAATTACTAAAGCCTAACGCCCTGGGCACTACCGTGTCCCCCTTCCCTTTTGGGCCACCAAGTGTGTACCTACTGCATACGGAGTCAGTCCCTTTTTGCAATGAAGAGGGTGACTTCCCCTCCATGATAACCTTGTGTAGTGAATTACCATTCGTATACTATACAACCCACAGCAGACAAGGGACTAGCTAGCTGTACCAGAAAGTTGCGTGACTCGTACAGGCCCCCGAAACCCCTCTCTAGGTAAACTCCAGGTAGTTCTCAGGTATCTCCGCCCCCAGCACTACCACGCACGCAAATATTGGTGAATGCATTCAGGTGTACACACATGCATAGAGGTGGCACTACCACGGCCAGAGATCTACCACATCAACTGTCTGATACAACAACCCAACCGCTTCCTGTGCAACACAGAGGTATGTTTCCATTACTTTGATTTAGTCTGGGGTGGAGCGGATGGCCCCGGAGAATTCCTGACTGAAACAGGGAACACTAACCTTACCCAGTCGTGAAATCCCCACACAGCCTCTATTCTGCACGCCCCTTAAGAGAATAACTGGGTACGCACCCCTTAATGGGTATGTGCCCAGTTATTCTCTTTAAGTGAACCTTAGCCTCAGCAGTGGATCTACGTTTCTTAGCAGCAGCTGTCTGTAGATACCCTTGACAGCATTATCTGTAATTCGGTCGCTGCGCGATCCGAGAAAGGTTTCCCTATATAGCTTAACCCACGCCTCCTGTTCGCCAGTGCAAGCGAAAGGAGAAGTGAAAAGTGCACCACTGAAATATTAGTGTTAAAGATTTCATTCGAATGTAGAGTGAACACTATCCCAATTTCAGGATTAAAAATGGAAAATTAGGACTAACACTGCCTATAATTAATTCAAGTTTTCCACTAAGAAACTGCAGTTTTGATACCAAGCTATGGAGGCCTTCTCTTGTTATCTCTCAGAGATCATATCCTAACCTATAACAGCACTTTAAGTTTGATGGGTTGTTGAGTGAATCCAGTCACACAAGGCACTCGTAAATTATTGCATGAAAGCCAATATTTCAATATGGACTCATCATGGCTCACGATATTGTGATAACACTATTGCAAACAAACCAGGGTACGGGTGGGGTTTGAACCCATGGTGAGTCATAAAATTCTAGGCCAGTGCGTAAGCCACTGGACCAGCTGGCTACAATAAGAATCATCCAACTAGGTATATTTATATACATCAAGACAAATTTGGACCTACACCGGCCAACATAAATCAAAATTTTTCTCTAGGTAATACTAATAATTGTTTATGGATAAAGATATTATGAACGCATGTAAGTACTGATGCAAATTTTCCTAAGATTTGGGACCATAACATACATTTGTTTATATTGGTCTCGACAACAGATTTTATTTGCCCATAAAGTATATTATGTAAAGTTAACCATGAATAACTTAATAAGTCCAATACTGTGACATGATTCTGATCAAAAGAGACATTTTCCAGTTTTTTCACAACAAATAATTTGTTTATTAAAACTATCACATTAAAATTTATACAGACTAAACTAAGGTGAAGCTTCCTTAGAGGACAACCCATCAACGTAAAAAGTTTAAAGCTGACCGGAAAATTTGCACCTACTGACTAGATGAATCAACCATTAATGATTAATATTAATTATGGAAGAAATTACTCAACGAGTAGAGGTCATGTAGCACATTTGTAATGGGAGTCACTGAGACTCGATCCAAAGAAGAATCTACAGCCATTCACTTGCATCAAGCAGAAATAATGAGAAATAAAAGTGGTTAAATGGCAGAAAATAATAAAAGTGGTTAAATGGAAGTGATAATACAAGTGGTTAAATGGCACCTACCCACTCCATTTAACAACACCAACTAATTCTAAGGAGGATTGAAGATTATTAAAATTTTGATGTGCATCGAAAGAAGTTTTCTGAACGTATCTCATGGAAACCAACTTCAGGAAACATCTATTTTATAAGTGAGCAGAGGACGACTGCATTTTTTAATTGTTCCATGAACCTTTACTTAGTAACAGTTGATATCCTGAAACCGATCGGATAAGTTATAAAGAAAAGCTTAGGCAGAAAAATAAGATAAATGTATTTCTGGCTGTTTCTGCTCAGGTATAAATCATTCAGTATTTAAGGGTTCATTAAATTTATAGAAAATAATATATATATAAAACGCTTGTTATGAATATTTCTTAGTTTTCTGTTTAGATATAAATTATATTTATTATTCTCTACAATTTTTGTTATTTTTGCGAGAGTCAAATTGATAATTATATATATTCAGTTCATGAAATTAGTAAAGTGGCACGAACAAATTCATTAATAATATATTTCCATCTAAAATCCACCAATCGCTTAGGTGTTAGAGGCCAAGAGAGACGTTTTTTAGTTTATATATGATATTCAGTTTACTTAATAATGAAAATTTTTAATTTAATAAAGACAGTCAACATTAAACGTTTGAAGTTTGTCACACAATGAATTCTCCAGTAATTGCTCAGAATCCATTGAATCAAATATTTTTAACTCCACTAAAAGTTCAGATTTGTTCCTAAACAGTCTAAGATTATAGGACATCTTTCTTCTAGTGGAATGAAGTTCCCCAAAATGGTAATTAACCCTTGGGGGAATTTAACCATTTTGGGGTAATGAGGGTAGACAAAAAAAGTTATTTAATTCTAACAAAATTCAAGAAATATATGGTACCCGAATGAAGATTATGTAAACTTTGTCTTAGTAATAAAGTTAAGAAACCGTATTTAAGAAGTATAAAGTTAACAAATAACAAAGCATTCAAAATTATATACGGTATCAGAAAAAAGAAATATATACTAAGTGTGTGGAAACCAAAGTATTTGACAAGTATGCTTCAGAACAAAAGTCAACTCAGTAAGCCAGTCGACTTGTAGTAGCGTCACTCACTTCCTGAGCTGCCTCTATTCACACGTCAGTTATTGTGAGCATCAGCCGAGGTAACATAATATATGTATGTGTACTGCTGTGCGTCATATAGTTAGATTACCATGTTAATGTGAATTTGTACATATTATTTTAATATAATATGTGGTTCTTAGCTTTTCACTGTTTTGCTAGATTAGCGAGGCGTCTCGTCACGTTTAGCCATATATATCAAAATCACATTTTGTGAAAGGGGTAGAGTTCTAGTATTATGTGGCATGTCTAAATTGTGGTAATAGGTCTGAAAAGTTTGGGAACACGTTCTAGGGAATGAAATCAGCATAAATATTTTCGCAGCCTATGCTCGTTTTTTGTAAATAGAAACCAACATCACAGCTTTATTAACAAAATACATAATAGAATAGTGGAGCCCAAAAACAACGAGAACTGTTTTCTTGAATTACACGATTTGAAGACATCAGAGAACATCTCATGGATCACGGGTTCAACGACTCAAAGATTAAAAATTTGTAAATGACAAATTTCCAGGCTACACGAACTAAAGTTTGTTTGCGTAGCTACATCCCCATTAAATTTTGAAGGCATTCAGGAGCGGTAAATTTAAATATATTTAGCGCAATTAAACGTAAATTAAAATTTCTCATTATTTTACACATAAAATGACGAGGGTGCATTTACGCTCTTGAATTTCACGCTCTGTCATCGTCGAATTAAATGTTTGTAGAAAAGTCGTCCAGAGTTCTAGTAATTATCGGAGCCATTTCAAAATGCTGGGAATGGTTCCTACAACTTTGGTCACAGGACACCTACACGTCTCAATTGTTTCCAGAATCTTGTCCTCGGGGCTTCTGTTACAAGTGAAACTAAAGCAAAATGCTGGAGAAAAACGAAAGAAAAGAAAAAAATCAAGTAACTTGGTGTCTTCTCGTGTTACGAGCGGAATTTAAACGAAATTCTGGAGGAAGAAAAACAAAAAATAAAAACAATCAGGTATCCACTAAAGTTTCTATTTCGGTGATTCCTAATTAGTGGGCATAAGCACTTTGAAAAGCTCAGTCAACATAAACAGTTGGTATTCATCTTTTGGGAGGAGCAATGATCAAACTTCTCTAAACAGGTGAAGGAGAAATATATTACTACTGTATGTTTAACAACATATTTGTAGAATATATTTGTGTTCTACAAATATGTCGTTCTTGTTCTTCAATAAATATTTTGTTCTGTACTCTCAAATATTATGCTCTGCACTCTTTAACAAATATTATGCTCTGTACTCTTTAACAAATATTATGCTCTGTACTCTTCAACAAATATTATGCTCTGCACTCTTCAACAAATATTATGCTCTGCACTCTTCAACAAATATTATGCTCTGCACTCTTCAACAAATATTATGCTCTGCACTCTTCAACAAATATTATGCTCTGTACTCTTCAACAAATATTATGCTCTGCACTCTTCAACAATATTATGCTCTGCACTCTTCAACAATATTATGCTCTGCACTCTTCAACAAATATTATGCTCTGCACTCTTCAACAAATATTATGCTCTGCACTCTTCAACAAATATTATGCTCTGCACTCTTCAACAAATATTATACTTTGTACTCTTCAACAAATATTATACTCGATGCTCTTCAACAAATATTATGCTCTGCACTCTTCAACAAATATTATGCTCTGCACTCTTCAACAAATATTATGCTCTGCACTCTTCAACAAATATTATGCTCTGCACTCTTCAACAAATATTATGCTCTGCACTCTTCAACAAATATTATGCTCTGTACTCTTCAACAAATATTATACTTTGTACTCTTCAACAAATTTTATACTCGATGCTCTTCAACAAATATTATGTTCTGTACTCTTCAACAAATATTATGCTCTGTACTCTTCAACAAATATTATGCTCTGTACTCTTCAACAAATATTATACTTTGTACTCTTCAACAAATTTTATACTCAATGCTCTTCAACAAATATTATGCTCTGTACTCTTCAACAAATATTATGCTCTGTACTCTTCAACAAATATTATGCTCTGTACTCTTCAACAAATATTATGCTCTGTACTCTTCAACAAATATTATGCTCTGTAATTTTCAACAAATATTATGCTCTGTACTCTTCAACAAATATTATGCTCTGTACTCTTCAACAAATATTATGGTCTGTAATTTTCAACAAATATTATGCTCTGTAATCTCAACAAACATTATGCTGTTTTTTTTACAGAGTGTAATGCTCAGCTTTTCTGCGCTGATGGTGAAGGAATGTGTCGAGACACTTGCCTGAGTCATGAGCGTGAGGAACACGAGAGTTGTGGTGACTCTGGCTGCAAGTGTTGTACATTGCGCCAAGCTGTCTGTCCAGACTCCTCTAAGTGTCCTGGTGTTTGTATAGATTCCAGATTATGCTCCGATCCACTGGAAAACAGCTCTTGTTCAGGAGATTACTGTGTGTGTTGTAACAGTAAGTACCTTACATGGAGTATACCTGGAGGGTGTTCCAAGTATACCTGGAGGGTGTTCCAAGTATACCTGAAGGGTGTTCCAAGTATACAATGGAGGAGTGTTTTCCAAGAAGTATTGCTGTATATTAATAAAAACAATAATATTTTATTTCAGTTTTATACAGTGTTTATAAAGAAATGGGTGACATTTATAATATTTATTGAGCTTGCAGAAAGTACATAATTATGCATAACATTTCGGCTGCAGCTGTAAACAACAGTAATTAGTTACTGATTAATAATATAAATATTGTACATGCAGTGACAGTTCTTTATTATTAAAAAAGATAATTGTTTCTTCACCTTCATGATTTCAGAGAATTCAGCAAAGTTGACTTTTACAGAATGTATTACCAAATATACTGTAGTGAGTTCAGGATATTAACCTGGAGTTGGTTCAGGATATTAACCTGGAGTTGGTTCAGGATATTAACCTGGAGTTGGTTCAGAATATTAACGTGGAGTTGGTTTAGAATATTAACGTGGGGCTGGTTCTGGATATTAATCTGTAGTTGTTTCTGGATAATAATCTGGAGTTGGTTCAGGATAATAACCTGAAGTTGATTCAGGATATTAACCTGGAGCTGGTGTAGGATAATAATATGGAGTAGGTTCAGGAAAATAACCTGGAGTAGGTTCAGGATAATGACCTGGAGTAGGTTCAGGATAATAACCTGGAGTTGGTTCAGGAAAATAACCTGGGGTAGGTTCACGATAATAACCTGGAGTAAGTTCAGGGTAATAACCTGGAGTAGGTTCAAGAAAATAACTTGGGGTAGGTTCAGGATAATAACCTGGAGTTGTTTCAGGATAATAACCTGGAGTTGGTTCAGGATAGTAACCTGGAGTTGGTTCAGGATAATAACCTGGAGTTGGTTCAGGATAATAACCTGGAGTTGGTTCAGATTAATAACCTGGAGTTGGTTCAGGATAATAACCTGGAGTTGGTTCAGATTAATAACCTGGAGTTGGTTCAGGATAATAACCTGGAGTTTGTTCAGGATAATAACCTGGAGTTGGTTCAGGTTAAAAACCCGGAGTTGGTTCAGGATAATAACCTGGAGTTGGTTCAGGATAATAACCTGGAGTTGGTTCAGGATAATAGCCTAGAGTTGGTTCAGGTTAATAACCTGGAGTTGGTTCAGGATAATAACCTTGAGTTGGTTCAGGATAATAGCCTAGAGTTGGTTCAGGTTAATACTGGAGTTGGTTCAGGATATAACTGGAGTTGTATCAGGTTAATAACCTGGGAGTTGGTTCATGGATAATAACATTGGTGTTGGTTCAGGATAATAGCCTAGAGTTGGTTCAGGATAATAACCTGGAGTTGGTTCAGGGTAATAGCCTGGAGTAGGTACAGGATTATAAACTCGAGTTGGTTCACGATAATAACATGTAGTAGGTTCAGGATAATAACCTGGAGTTGGTTCAAGATAATCAACTGAAATAGGCTGTACGAAAGTATGCACACTGAAGCACATAGAAATACTCAGATAAATATTCAATATGAAATTAATGTATTCGACATGCTGAAAGCATATTCACCAAATGTTCCATTGTATGCCAGGTATGTTCTATGTATCTGCAAGTCAACATGTTCCATGTATGCCAGTCATGTTCTATGTATGCCAGTCAACATGTTCCATGTATGCCAGTCATGTTCCATGTATGCCAGTCAACATGTTCCATGTATGCCAGTCAACATGTTCCATGTATGCCAGTCAACATGTTCCATGTATGCTAGTCAACATGTTCCATGTATGCCAGTCATACATGTCTTGTATGCCAGTAAACATGTTCATGTATGCTAGTTTCAATGTTCCATGTATGCCAGTCAATGTTCCATGTATGCCAGTCACATGTTTCATCGTCATGCCAGTCATAAAAATGTTCCATGTATGCTCAAGTCAACTTGTTCCATGTAGCTAGGTCAACATGATTCCATGTATGATAGTCAAAATGTTCCATGTATGGACAGTCAAACATGTTACTTGTATGCACAGTCAAACATGTTCCATGTATGCAGTCAACATGGTCCATGTTTGCCAGTCAACATGTTCCATGTATGCCAGTCTAACATGGTCCATGTATGCGTCACATCGTTACTGTATGCCTGTCAACTTGGTCCATGTATGCAGTCAACATGTTCACATGTATGCCAGTCCTGTTCCATGTTGTCCAGTCAACATGTTCCATGTATGCAGTTCAAATGTTCCATGTATGCTCAGTCGTACATGTTACCATGTTGCCAGTCAACACTGGTCTTGTATGCCCAGTCAAATCATGTTCCATGTATGCCAAGTCCAAACACATGTTCCATGGTATGCCTAGTCAAACATGTGTCCATGTTTGCCAGCTCAACATGTTCCATGTATCCCAATCAACAACTTTCATGCGTTTTTTTTTTTTATTTGTGTTTTTTTTTAAAGTTTAAACATATCTGTTCTACATGTTTCTCGTGTTGTTCTTCAAAATGTATTACCATTGGCGATTTTCAAAAGTATTATGTATGTTCTTCATATTTTACGTGTTAATTTTTGAACGTATTCCCCTGTGTGTTCTTCAACAGAGTGCTATGCTCAGACTTTCTGCGATGATGGGTATGGAGTGTGCCGTGACACATGTGGGAACATGGAGCGTGATGTGGGAGCATGTGGTAACACTGGCTGCAGGTGCTGTACATAACGAAGGTAAGATGCAGCAGCATCTCTGAGTGTCCCCGGCTCCTGATATGATCAAGTGGATGTGCACTAACCCCATCAGACAATACAAATGTTCTGACCCTCACTGTATATGTTGCGACAGTAAGCACTGAGATTTTTTCAATCACTGTAAATATCGTGACAGTAAGCAAATACATTATTCTCATTCTGGATTAAGTGGGACAAGTTAATGTTTTAATTAAAATAATTTTTGCCTTTGAATAGAATTTTTAATAGTTTTATTGAAAATTACTGTTAAGATATTGTAACACAAATCCTTCACTAATAGAGCTAATGTATAAGATATGTTAATAATTGTGTATCATGCCTATATAAAAAAAAAAAAATATATAACGTATATATACCATTACCTTCGTTAAATTAAATTAGCCTGAGCTCATTTTTATAATTTTGGAAATAAATTTTTATGATGAGTTCGAAGAAGGAAATAGGACTCATTGCCTTTCCAAGATGTTTAAATTAAATATAATGCTAATATTGTTTCAAATTTGAAATTATAGAAAACCAACAAATAACTGTTCCTATGTACACTATGATTCTTCACATCAAAAATAGAGTTTAAACTGTCGGTATTCTCATCAAGAGATACTTTACATATTTGTTGTCCAGAGTTCATAGATGAAGAAATTCTCTAAAATTTATGAATAGCTAATGATCTAAAATTACTGAAGAAAATTAGGTGGACAAATCCTTTTAAATTGCCAGAAATATCCTTTTTTCAATTCAAAAAGGGACATCCAAGCCTCATTCAAATAAAATTTGTTGGTTCTCTCTTACCATGAAAAACTTGTTCTGATATGTCTTCTCTTCTTAAGATTTTTTAATATCAAAGTTGTATTTTTTAAAATCTTGATGACAGTTAAATTATTTGATAAAAAATCTCACCACATGCTGTGACGATGTGTCTATAAGATTCTCTGTAAAATATACTAATTAAGTTATTACGATCTAACTGTTAAAGTCTCAAAATAAGATTAAAACAACATAATATATAGTATTATAACTGGGAACAAGAATTCTACTGTCTATTTATAATGTGGAGAGATTCTTAACCATCAATTTTCAAAAAAGCTGGTGATGGTTGTATCAAGCAAAGTCATGTCGATCAGGCATATATTTGAATAATTGTTTTATAGAAGCAGTTTTGGAAAAATAATCATGAATGTTTCTTTTGGATTATATGAATTGGAGGATTCATTTTAATTAAGTAAATTTGGGAAGAATTTTTTAGATAACATTAGACAAGTAAAAAATCTTAAAGCTTGGGTAGAGTAATCAATTGTTTTTCATGAAGTCGGGTGGTTGTGGAGTGACTGTTGAGGTGTATCTTGCCCTTATATGCCTTCCTGTTGATGTTTTATTTTCATTGTTTCTTGATATGTGAGAGAAGTCACGAAAGCTCTGTGAATTTCTAAAATTTTTCACAGTGGTTGTTCTGATATATATATACTATATATTTATATATATATATATATATAATTACTATATATCTATACCCTTCAACTCCCATCCTATTTATATATATATAATAAAATTATATATATATATATTATTATTTTTATATTAGGTTGGTAGTCAGAAAACCACCAGGGAAGTACTACCGTCCTGCCATATGATGTGAAACAAAAACCTGTAACTGTTTTGCAGGATGGTAGGATTGCTGGATTTCTTTTTTCTCGTCTCATAAACACGCTAGATAACAGGGATATCTTGCTACTCCTACTTACTCTTTGGTCACACTTCACAGGAAACGCACATTGCATTTATATATACATACTTGTAGGTTTTCTCCGTTTTCTAAATAGCTCTTGTTATTATCTCTTTTTTCTTCTATTGTCCATGGGGAAGTCCGGAAAAAGATCTTTCCTCTACGTAAAGCCATGCGTAGTGTCGTTATGAGGGACTAAATGCCGGGAGCAATGGGCTAGTACCCCCTCTCCTGTAGACAATTACTAAAAAAGAGAAGAAGAAAACTTTATTAAAACTGGGATGCTTAAATGTGCGTGGAATGTAGTGCGGGATGACAAGAAATAGATGATTGCTTGATGTTATGAATGAAAAGAAGTTGGATGTCCTGGCCCTAGAGACCAGCGAAACCAAAGTTGTTGTGTAAGGGGGTAGGAGGAGTTTCTGTGGGGGGAAATAATGGGATTAAATCTGGGAGGAATATGAGAGAGTTCAGAGCAAAGGAAGGGGTAGTAGCCAAGTATGTTAAATGATCAGTTATGGAAGGAGGAATAAAAAAGAGATTATGAATGTGTAAATTTCAAGAATTATGTGCATTAAAACGAAAAGGTTGGATCCGAGAAGTGGGTCAATAATACGCGTGTATGCACCTGGAGTAAGAGAGGAATGCAGAGCGACCGAGGAGAGAGACTTTTGGGTGATGTTAAGTGATTGTTTAAGGAGGCCCTTTGAACCAAGTGAGAGAGTCAATTGTGGTAGGGACCTGAATGCTAAAGTAGGAGACACATCTTTAGAGAGGGTGTGGTAGGTAGTTTGGAAGGTGCCAGGCTGTAAATGAATAATGGGAAGCCATTTGATTAACTTTGTACTAGATAAGGGTTTACGTTATTGGTAATTCATATTTTAAGAAAAAGAGGATAGATAAGTTATACAAGAGATGATGTAGGGCGGACATTGACTGTAGTTTGTTGGTTATGTATTGGTAGATAAAAGACTGTTGAGTAGATTCAGGATGTACCATGTTAATTTAAGAGCGGGCCACAGATATATCAGATCACTTTCTAGTTGTAGTACACTGAGAGTAAAAGGTGATGGGATACAAGGAGAATAGAAGCATCAGGGAAGAGAAGAGGTGAAGGTTTATAAAACTAAAGAGGAGGCTGTTAGGGTAAGATCTTAAACAGCTATTGGAGGATAGATGGGCTAATGAGAGCTAGGCAATGGGGTTCGAAGAGGTACTGGAGGTGGTTTTAAAAATGCTAGTGTCTAGTGTGTTCGAGCACGTAGTTTGTGGTTACAGGAAAGTTGAACGTGAAGGCTGGGAAGAGAGCGATTGTGGTTGGAATTGATGATGTAAGGAGAGTAGTTGGGATAATAGTAAGATATAACGTTTAGAACATATGTAGACGAGATTAGATTTTTTTAGATCAGTGAAAGGTTTACAGTGAGAGAGCCTTTCCAGTGTATGCAAGGAGGGAAGAGTATTTATGGAGAAAAAAGAGAAACCGAGGTTAAGGAGAGTGGTGAAGCCAAATGTAAAAAAGTAGAGCAAAATGAAGTGAGGTGGGTGAGATGTTAACTACAATTTTGTTGAAAATAAGAAAAAGTTTTGGGTGAGAACAAATGGATTTGTCAGTTTTAAAATCTATGGAGGAGGAGAGTTATTAAATGGAGTAGTTAGAGAGGTCATTGCGCAAGAATGGTATGGGAATATTTGAGGAATTGTTTAAATGGTGATGAAGAACTAGTGGAGAAGCTGTGATTTGTGTATAGGGCAAGGAGGAATAACGCATATCTTGTAGGAACGATCTTAGTGAGGAAGTGCCCAGTTGTGAGTGTGGGGAATCGTTAGGTGAGGCAGTATGCGTAAATATGTGAAAGGGGTAAGGCAGCCGGGTTGATGGGTTTATAAAGATAGAAATGTTTAATAGCAGGTGGAGGATATTAGTTTTGGAGTGGTTGGAGTACATTGAATTGTATTATTATTATACGGCTGAAATTGTGTTATGGAGAGGGTGTAGTAAGAGTGAGGTTATGATCGGCGTGTGAGTTGCGTGATTTGGCACTGCAAGAAAGGTAGGGATATTTCTTGCTTGTGCTTGTGAATGGTTTCTCTGTATTGTAGTTATTAGGTCTCTCGATAAGTTGGGAGATATGTTGAGTTTACCTGGTAAAAAATAAAAACAAAAAAAAGGTGTGGTTAACTAGTTATGGTTTAGAGTTTATAATTGAAACTGCAGTTTTTTTTAAGAGTGATAAGAAGTCTCGGGATGGACGAGCTGGTCGGGGAATAGCAGTTGGAACAAGGATGGCTACTTTAGGCAAGGTTAGGGGGTGTGTGGACCAGTGTTTACAGGTGTAAATATAGTGGAACAATATTTAGATAAGGCTTAAAGAGGTCCCTTTGTGGCATTTATGGATTTGGAAAAGGCGTATGACACGGGTGGTTAGATAGGGGGGCAATGTGGCAGTTGTTGGCAAGTGTATGGTGTGGAGGTAGGTTACTGAAAGCAGTGAAGAGTTTTTACGTGGATAGTGTGCTCAAGTTAGAATATGTAGGAAAGAGGGACAATTTTTTCCCCAGTAAAAGTAGGCCTTAGACAAGGATGTGTGAGTCACCGTGGTTGTTTAATATATTTATAGATGGGGGTTGTAGAGACAGTAAATGTGAGGGGTCTTGGCTAAGGGCGTGGAGTTTAAAAGATAAAGAATCACACACAAAGTGGGAGTTGTCACAGCTGCTCTTTGCTGATGACACTGTGCTCTTGGGAGATTCTGAGAGAAGTTGCTAGAGATTGTGGATGAATTTAGAATTAGGGTGTGCAAATGAAGAAAATTAAAGGTGAATACGGAAAGAGTAAAGGTTATGAGGATACAAAAAGATTAGGTGATGAAGATTGGAATATCAGATTGGAGGAGTGAGTATGGAGAGAAGAGTGAACGTTATTCAGATATCTTGGGTAGTGGACGTGTCAGTGGATGGATCTATGAAGATGAGGTGAATCATAGAATTTGATGAGGGAGGAAAAAGATTGTGAGTGGTGCTAACTTAGGAGTCTGTGGAGCACAACAGAACTTTGTCCTTGGAGGCAATGAGGGGATTGTATGAGATATAGTTTTACCAACGGTTTTATGGGTGTGATGCGTGGTGATGAAGGTCGCAGAGTGGAGAAGGCTGAGGCAGTGGAGATGTCATGTCAGAGGGCAATGTGTGGTGTGTCATAATGTAGAGAATTGTTTAGTTTGCGAAAGTTAGGAGGAGGTGCGGGATTACCCAAAAACTGTTCTCCAGAGGGCTGAGGAAGGGTGTTGAGGTGGTTCGGACATGTGGAGAGAATGGAGAAGCGAAACTAGAATGACTTCAAGAGTGTATCAGTCATGTAGTGGAAGTTAAGGGCGGGGGGGCTAGGGGCAGGCCTAGTAAATGTTGGAGGAGGGGGGTATAAGGGATGGTTTGTGTGCGTGGGGCTTGGACAGTTCCAGCAGGCATTTGCGGTGAGGGCGTGTTTGATAGGAGGAATGGAAACAAATTGGTTTTTAATACTCTGACGTGCTGTTGGAGCGTCGTAGTGTGAGCAAAGTAACATTGTTATGAAGGGATTCAGGGGAATCAGGCAGGCGGACTTTGAGTCCTGGGAGTTGGGAAGTACAGTGCCTGCACTCTGAAAGGAGGGGGTGTTAATTGTCTGCAGTTCTAAATTACTGTAGTGGTAAAGCACCTTCTGGCAAGACATGATGGACGTGATATGATGGTGATAGTTTTGTTCCTTTTTCGGGCCACCTGCTTGTGGGGAATCGGCACCAGTGTGATTATATAAAAATTAATTATTTATATATATATATATTTATATATTTATATATCTATATTATATATATATATATTATATATATATATATATATATATATATATATATATGCGGGTATCCATTATATCAT
The DNA here is from genome assembly GCF_026875155.1 of Cherax quadricarinatus. Classification (NCBI taxonomy): domain Eukaryota; kingdom Metazoa; phylum Arthropoda; class Malacostraca; order Decapoda; family Parastacidae; genus Cherax; species Cherax quadricarinatus. The sequence goes on along the minus strand of NC_069490.1, from coordinate 22,959,855 downwards.
ATATTTATATATATACTTAAATATATATATTATATATATATCATAATATTCTATATTATATTATATTATATTTTTATATATATAGATATATATATAAATATTTATAGGGAGGTACCACCTCTTGAAAACTGTCCTAGGGGGACAACTCATCCTCAGAGAAATGAATATAACTTGCTTCCAGGGTAAACATTAGGTTCATCCTGAAGCTTTATAAATACTTATTAATGGTTTCAAACAGAGTGGTAATCCCAAACTTTTGTGTTTAATGGCACCCGTGGCGTTGTGCCAGAGAGTCTTGCAGTAGTGGAAGAGCAACCACAGAGTGGGATCAGCCTTGTGGTCAGTCCTGTTTGTAAGTGCTGCACAATTCGTGATATCAAGTGGTCGTGACTCTGATGATTGCCCCACCTGGCATTTGTATAGACAAAACGGACACTGCTTAAACACCCCTCAACACTACAACTGTGATGGGGATGCCTGATATGTTGTGACAGTTAATGGAACTAACTTATTCTTTCTTCTTAATACACCTTACACGTTCGTGTTTCCTGAATATACAGATGATTGTTAAGTTAATATTTGCTTAGTTAGTATTGTTACATTATTAATCGTTGATAAAGGATTATGCTTGTAAATTTTTGTATAATAAAAAAAAAATCAATTCTAGATGAATTTGACAATGACATTCATGTTTTTTTTCAACTTTTTGAAAAAAAAAGAAGAACATCATTTATCTAGAACATATAAAAAAAAATTTATACAGTAGAACTTACAATAGCCGTGCAGAGATAAATTAGTGAAAATGAGTGGACGGTCTTTGGTCAGATGAGCAAAATGTCCAGTTGGTGCTCAAAATTTATTCTAAGACCCACTTCAGGAAACATTTGTCCTGTTAATTGTTATTCATACTCTAACCAACAACTTAGTGAGGTTACAAGACAAAAAAGGCTCCATAAAGAAACATACATAAATATTTCCTACATGCTTGTTATTGAAGAAAATGTTGGGATACATGGAGGTGTTAGAACCTTGTCTTAGGGCAAAAGGTAAAAGTTACACACATCTCAAGCATAAAAAGGCCACCCAGGGCTATCCCAGTCAAAAACAGAAAGCCGACTAACCAGTTTGTGTTTACTTCCAATGGGTTGGTTAACAGAGGGTTAGCAAAAATCCCAGTTAGACAAATACATCTATTTATTAAAACATTACATTATATACACACACTCTAGACACACCTTAATCCTAAACCGCCTATTGAGGGTTCACAAAGAAACAAACAGGTGGAGGTCCAGCCATCCATAACCACTAGGCCTAGTCAGGGCCAGGCCGTCACTACTCCACTACAAACCCCATTTCTTTTTTCCTCACTCATTCCCACTGCACCCTGACTATGTCAGATGCCTACGAGAACATCACAAGGTATGCCATAGAAGAGCTATGGCTTGACGTTGGTTTTAAACAAAAGGAGTACACAACTACAAACTATAGCTTAAAACACACAGCATCTCCGACGCCAGCCTCCACACCATGCTAACTCCATCGTGACGCCCCCCAGCTTGCTTTACCCGCGTTTCCAAACACCCTTGGAAAATAAATCCCTAGCAGATTCTTTATAATAACAGTTAAAGTACTTTACAGTGCCTCAAATGCACATTATGAATTATAAAATTATTCTCTACAATTATCAACATTTCATACTATTATGGCAACTTCTCCACATATGTACATTACTCAATGTCATGTCTGAAACCCTGCATAAACAACCCCACCCCAAGACCTTGTCTCACTGCTAGCGGTGGGTCCTACGGACACCGCTAGGCCAAAAGGAAAAAAAGGATAATGTAGATCCCCACATTAAGGTCTGAGGCAATGGGCAAAATGATAAACTGGGGAATGGACCACTCATACAAATCACGGTTCTTTTGGTACTACAAATATGCAATATTAACAAACTGAGGTATTGATTGAGACATGTGAAAAACTCCGCCGAAACATAAAAGTGATAAGTTTATGCCAAACGAGCCCACAGTCACACTTTTAGACAATTGTGTTAGGAAAAGGCCACCCTTCACATACACTGCGCTGGCCAGCGCACTGGCGTTGATGCATTTTCACCTAAAGTTACATCAAGCAAAACTTACTATTCGGGCAGTTAAATCTTGTACATAAGTGCCCCTGAAGATGCGTTTATGACAGTAACACCAGAGTTCAGTATGTGCAGGCAGACCAAACTGCATGTGCCTCCAAAAATTTTTTTTTAAAACAGTATCTACATTTTCCAGGAGTAAGTTAAAAGAAAGAAAAACAGATTTTACATGGTAAATTTACTTAGAAGAGCAACATCAACATTATCACTCCCATCTCACAGCAATCTTTATAAACAAAACTGGTTCCCCTGACCCCCACTCTCGAGAGAATCAGGAGAGCATAGGAGGGGGCGGGGGGGGGGGGGAAATATCGGCCCCAATAAAAACAAACGGTGGATAGTCTAATTAAATGCTTGTTGGTGGGAATGTAGGCCGTAAAAACCCTGGATGTCATCATGAAGACCCCAAAAGGTAGACCTCCACAGGCCCGTACCTACACTGTCTTTACAAGGTCCCTGGAGCACCCCAGTTGGTGATCCGCATCAGTCTTACAAAGGGAAAAAATTGATAACAGAGTCCTGGAGAACACAAAACACCTCAGATCACAAGAGACATGAACCAAAACGTGGAGGGCATCACCGCCAGCCTCACATTCCTAAAATAAGCGCGTTAGGGTTCTCCAAACAGTCCCATATACCAATCTTACAAATACACGAGTGCGAGGCTTTCCAGCAATACCTTAAAAAAAGGTAGCATACCCTTACCCTTGGCATGGCCATTGATGTGGACTACCCCACCAAAACACTACTCCACACTAGGGAATCCTGATACCTCTCCTGCTCACACTTCAACCATGCTCTTCTCTTTGGGGGGTCAGGGTTCCATCTACACATCTACTGCCAATATCACTGCAAAATAAGAATAGATAAGTGATTATACACCTAATTGTGGCACTTTAAATATGAGCAAGGCATCAAGCATAACTCATTCTCCGCTCCCTTATATAATGAATCACAAGATTAGAGGTTGAGAATCCAAGACCCCACTCCATAAGTCTCTGATTGTGGTTCCTCATTAAGTGAAAAGGAAACGTAAAGGATTTGGTCAAGTATTCACAGTTATATGGGTGAATAAACTGCAGTATGATATTATAACACCCTCAAAATGTTGCACGGCCAACACTAAGCAGAGGCCTCTATTCTATGGGTAGTATAACTTCTTTGGTGCCTGTTTACTTGTTTACCGATATGGGGAGAAGCAGCCGGAGTGGGAGTACTTGCCCTGCTTACCCTGCAACAGAGCTGCCCCAACCCTGTTTCATTTTGCAAAAACATGGGGAGGGTTAAACAGGATAGATTACATAAAAGATTTTGAGGGGTTAATTGGCCATACAAAAGTTATGTACTGAGATATTAAAGTTAACAAATATGGGGGCTGTCTTGGCACACATGGTCAATGGGAATCGATGATCCCCCAGGTTTCATTCACACACTTTTGAATGTAGTTCATAAAGAGGAGACAAAACCCTTACTTTCTTAAATGCCTGGCGGCAGTCTCAGTGACGAATGCTTCAAGGTAATAACCTAGTGTGAGACCAGTAAAAGACTACTGTCCACCGACTCTCGCTGGATACAAACATAGTTCTAGAAAATAAACAACTTCCACTTCCCTTCATGGAAACCTATTTCACCCACAAGACTTACATCCATGCCAGGACCTGCTGACATTGCACAAATTCCGAATAACTCTAACTCAGGGGGGTAACATGGCCCCAATTTTTCAGCATACCAAACTCTTTCACTTAAGGTGCAGTTCTATGGCTGAACCTCCACTACAACCGGTCTTTCAGAAGATCCAAATTATTCCACATTCTCTTACATTTTCAGCTTACATTTTCTTTATCAGGGCTTATCCAACCATCATTTTGAAGCTACCAACCAGTTTCCATCATTAGCCTTCCCAGGACCCGGCTCCAATGCCAATTCCTCCTCTCCAGCTTCCACTGTATTTGTAGCACCACCTCATGGTCCCCACGTCATCCAGCGCAGATGGCAGGCCTGGATCACTAGTGGCCATCGAACTACATCTTAGTCAAGCTGTTTCCTGAAACTGAGAAAAAAAAACACACGCGGAGGGAAAATCATCACCATCCTCAGTAGCAATGACTTAATGATTCGCAGAGTGCCTTCCCCACACAGTAATGAAAAGGAGTGAATTCCTCCTTCCCAGTCCTTCTGGTTACTGGGGAAAACAAACATGCATTGCCCTGAGAGACTGTTGGGAAAATACATGGTGCTTTTTCTTTGACTCCTAGAGAATGATATTCATTGGTAAATTTTAAAACCTTTCACCAAAAGTAGGCACTCTTCAAAACTACATGACATTTCATAAAATATGACTTCTGAGTGATTTGTGCAAAGCTAAGAGACAAAAATGTTCACCAGAAATCTCAAAACCACACACACAAAAATTGTTCAGAAAGGGGTATAGATCTGGTGACCTGTTAGAAAAGGATATTTATTATAAACACTGATTATTTAGCTCTCTTGTCTTAACACTGAAATGCCGTTCTCCTTCAGAATCTGATAAAAAAAATACTGACAAGGACACTTTAATAGTTCTGCTGCCGGCCTACCACGTAAGCACAGGTCATACATTTAAAAGAGTCTTGTCTCTTTTGATAACTCTGCAAAATAAAACATTGGTAAATTGGGAGAAACCAACTCTCCCTCCGCAACAGCTGATTAATGGAATAGCGTATCCCGGACGTTCAATACCTTCCTGGGCCTCACTCAGCTGCTGCATGAGTTCAGGGGTTTTTTTCTCACATCAGCACACAAGACCACTTCCTCCAAACGAGTTCGGTTGAGCCCGGTTCATCATTGTCAGAGCTCATGAGGTCAGACTCAATGGAACAGGTCCCAGGACAAACCATCACCACGTGTGCTGAAGAGTTACAGGGCAGGCCACAAGCTCGCCTGCCTTGTTTCCCCTGTTAGTCCTAGGTGCACACTAAAAATTTCAGGCGCCGTTCGCTCCCAGTTAGGTCATTACCCCTTGTAAAATGCAGGGTCCTGCCAAACCAAAATTCCTCACTTTTGAGGAAGTCCCACAAACGTTGTTGCTAGATACACTAAGAAGGTCAACGCCTGCAATAAGCGTACCAACTTCTGCAATTACCTACAGGTAGGTACCCAGACTGGTACGCAGATCTACCTATAACCTGGTGCCTGAGTCCTGACAGGGACTCCAGTTATCCTTTATGAAAAATGTCCAATCCGGTGTTTGTGTCATCCGACACTGGAACTACACCCCTGTGAAGCATGGTGTATGTGCTACAAAGTGTCCTCAAAGACATAGACACCGTGACCACTACTCTCATTTTGGTGTAAGCCACAGTAGACTTACTTGAATAGACCTTCATCGAGTGTCTAAGACCAGTCTGGTCGTCTTTGGATACCTTGGGGCAAGAATGCATGCAAGCCCAACATCATGTTGTAAATGGTGTATTACTGGAGAAAGCATCTGCTGCAGCCTGGGTCCCTACGCATCTTTCGAAATATGGCTGCAGGTGGCCCTGTTTTATTGCAAATATGTACAGTGTTGATTAGGTTTAAAAGCCCCCTGCACAATTGACATTAGCTGGGGGTCCCATGACCTTGGGAACTGGACTCTTTTCTACCTGTCCCGGTAGGTCCTGGACACTGTGACAGCTGATCTTAAAACATTCTCGGGTTAGGTACCGGACTATTTGGGCTATTAAATACTTGGTGATTATTAGGCTGGTAAATGGGTGTGGCTTCAACTTCTGAAAAATTCTTATTCTGTTGGTAGGTGGAGGAAAATTCTTACCTTTTTAGTATGTGGGGGGTGGGTAAAGAATTTTTCCTCCGTAAGCCGGTGTCGATGAGGGAAAAAAATGCGGGAAGCAAGGGGCTAGAACCCCTTCCCCTGTAAAACAATTACAAAAAAAGAGAAAAGAAAAACTTTTAAAACTGGGTGTTTAAAATGTGGGGGTGTAGTGCGGATGACAAAAAAACAATGATTTGATGTTATAAATGAAAAGAAGTTGGATGTCCGGGCCCCAAGCGAAACAAAGCTGGGGGGGTAGGAGGTTTCGTGGGGGGAAAAAATGGGTTTAAAATTGGGAGTATCGAAAAGAGTTAGAGCAAAGGGGGGGTAGCAGTAATTTTAAATTCAGTTATGGAAGGGAAAAAGAAATAAAATTGTAAATTCAAGATTATGTGGTTTAAGAAAAGGTGGATGCGAGAAGGGGTCATAAAAAGCTGTATCCCCGGGAGAAAGAGGAATGCAGGAGAGAGAGAGATTTGGGAGATGTTAAGTGAATGATAGACCTTTGAACCAAGTGAGAGAGTAATTGTGGTGGGGGACTTGAATGCTAAAGTAGGGAAACTTTTAGAGGGGGTGTGGTAGGTAAGTTTGGGGTGCCAGGTGTAAATGATAAGGGGCCCCTTTTTTTAACTTTGTATAGAAAGGGGTTTAGTTATAGGAATACATATTTTAAGAAAAAGAGGATAAAAAAGTATACAAGATATGATGTAGGGCGAAAGAAGTATTTTTGGTTTATGTATTGGTGATAAAAGACTGTTGAGTAGATTCAGGATGTACATGTTTATAGAGGGCCACAGATATATCAATCATTTCTAGTTGTAGCTACACTAAAGGTAAAAGGAAAATGGGTACAGGGAATAGAAGCATCAGGGAAGAGAGAGGTAAAGGGTTTTTAAAACTAAAAGGGGAGGCAGTTGGAAAGATTAAAAACACTATTGGAGGATGATGGGCTAATGAGAGCATAGGAAGGGGTCGAAAGTATGGGGTAGGTTTAAAAATGTAGTGTTTAAATGTTCAGCAGAAGTTTGTGGTTACAGGAAAAATGGGTCAGGAGGGAAAGGAGCGATTGGTGGAATGATGATGTAAAGAGAGTAGTAAGGGAGAAAAAGTTAGCATATTTAAAGTTTTTCAAAGTAGAAGTGATGCAAGGAGGGAAGAGTATATTGGAGAAAAAGAGAGAATTAAGACGTGTGGTGTAACAATGTAAAAAAGAGGCAATGAGAGAGTGGGTGAGATGTTATCAACAAATTTTGTTGAAAATAAAAAAAGTTTGGAGAGAGATTAACAAGTTAAGAAAGACCTAGAGAACAAATGAATTTGTCAGTTAAAAATATGGAGAGAGTAGAGTTGATTAAATGGAGAGAGTCTAGAGTGTAATTGGGAAATGGAAGGCAACTCTATTTTGAGGACATTTGCTAAACATGAGTATGCAACTGAAGAGAAAAAGGGATAGCTGTGATTTCGTGTATAGGCAAGAGGAATAACATCTTGTAGGAGTGGAGGAAGAGCCAGTTGTGAGTGTGGGAAGTTCGTGAGGCAGTAGGTAAAATGAAAGGGGGTAGGCAGCCCGGGATGATGGGATAAGATAGAAATGTGTAAAAGCAGGTGGGGATAAGGTTTTGGAGTGGTTGGTGCATATTTAATAAATGTATGGAAGAGTGTAAGGTACCTAGGATGGCAGAGACATGCATAGTTCCCTTTGTATAAAGGCCAAAGGGGATAAAAGAGAGTGCAAAAATTAATAGGGGATAAGTCTGTTGGTGTACCTGGTAAAGCGTGTATGGTAAGTTATAATTGAAAGAAATTAAGAGTAAGACGAAATAGATAGCAGATGAACAAGAGGCCTTGAGGAAAGTAGGGGTGTGGTGGACCAGGTGTTTATCAGTGAACATATAAGTGAACAGTATTTAGATAAGGCTAAGTGAGGTCTTTGTGGCATTTAATGGATTTGAAAAGGCGTATACAGGTGGATAGGGGGGCAAATGTGGCAGATGGTTGGCAGTGAATGGTGTAGGAGGTAGGTTACTGAAAGGGGCAGTGAAGAGTTTTTTAAACGAGGATAGTGAGGCTCAAGTTAAGTATGTAGGAAAGAGGGAAATTTTTTCCCAGTAAAAAGTAGGCCTTAGACAAGGATGTGTGATGTCACCGTGGTTGTTTAATATCTTTATAGATGGGGTTGTAAGAGAAGTAATTTGCAGGGTCTTTGTCAAGAGGGCGTGGGAGTTAAAAGTAAGACACACACAAAGTAGGGAGTTGTTCACAGCTGCTATTTGCTGATGACACTGTGCTATTGGGAGATTCTGAAGAGAAGTTGCATGAGATTGGTGGATGAATTGGTTAGGGTGTGCAAAAGAAGAAAATTAAAAGGTGAATACAGGAAAGAGTAAGGTTATGAGGATAACAAAAGATTAGGTATGAAAGAATGCCATATCCAGAAATTGGAGGGAGAAGTAATGCGAGGAGGTTGAACGTATTCAGATATTTGGGAATGGACGTGTCAGCGACGATGGGTCTATGAAAGAAGAGGTGAAATTATACACAACACACATGATGAGGGCGAAAAAGAGTGAGTGGTGCACTTAGGAGTTCTGTGGAAGACAAGAACTTTGTCCTTGGAGCAAAGAGGGGAATGTATGAGAGTACTAAGATTTAAATCCCACGCTTACTATTAAATGGGTGTGAAGCGGAGTGATGAATGTTGCAGCGAGGAGAAGGCCTGGAGGCCAGTGGAGATGTCATGCCGAGGGCAATGTGTGGGTGTGAATATAATGCAGAGAATCGTAGTTTGGAAGTTAGGAGGAGGTGCGGGGATACCAAAACTGTTGCCATAGGGCTGAGGAAGGGGTTTGTTGAGGGTGGTTCGGACATTAGAGGAGATGGAGCGAACAGAATGACTCAAGAGTGTATCAGTCGTAGTGAAGAAGCGGGGTAGGTTCGGCCTAGGAAGGGTTGGAGGAGGGGGTAAAGGAGGTTTGTGTGTGAGGGCTTGGACGGAGGGAGGGGGGGGCGGCAGGCGAGGGGGCGGCATGGCGGGGAGAGCGGGGGGGTGTTTGGTGATAGGAGTGATGGAACAAATGGGTAGTTGTTAATATAGGTGGGTACTTTACGTGCTGTGGGAGGAGTATGAGCTAAAAGTAACATTTATGAAGGGGTTCAGGGAAACCGGCCAGGAGGGCCGGACTTGAGTCCTGGAGATGGAAGTACAGTGCCTGCACTCTGAAGGATGGGGGGTGTTAATGTTTTGGCAGTTTAAAAACTGTAGTTTAATGACTCCCTCTGGCAAGGACAGTGATGGAGTGATTGATGTGAAAGTTTTTCTTTTTCGGGCCACCCTGCCTTGGTGGGAATCGGCCAGTGTGATAATAAAAAAAAAAATAAACCATTACCTTGTTAAATTAAATAGCTTAGCTCATTTTATAAATTTTGGAAATAAATTTTACTGATGAGTTCGAAGGAAATAGCTCATTGCCTTTCCAAGATGTTTTAATTAATAAAGCTAATAATGATTCAAAATTTGAAATTTATAGAAAACCAACAAATAATTGTTCCTATGTACACTATTATTCTTCACATCAAAATAGAGTTAAACTGTCGGTATTCTCATCAAGAGAACTTTACATATTTGTAGTCCAGAGTTCATAGATGAAGAAATCTCTAAAATTTATGAAATAGCTAATGATCTAAAATACTGAAGAAACTTAGTTGACAAATCCTTTAAAATTGCCAGAAATACTTTTTACAATTCAAAAAGGGACATCCAGCCTCATTCAAATAAAAATTTGTTGGTTCTCTCTTACCATGAAAACTTGTTTGATATGTCTTCTCTTCTTAAGATTTTTAATATCAAAGTTGTATTTTAAAATCTTGATGCAGTAAAAAAACTTTTGATAAAAAATTCTCACCACAATGCTGACGGATGTGTCTATAAGATTCCTTGTAAAATATACTATAAAGTTTATTACGATCAAACTGTTAAAAGTCTCAAACTAAGATTAAAGCAACATAAATATAGTATTATAACTGGACAAGATTCTACTGCTCTATTTATTAATGTGAGAGATTTTAACCATCCAATTTTCAAAAAGCTGAGAAGGTTGTATCAAGCAAGTCCATGGTCGACAGGAATATATTTGAATAATGTTTTATAGAAGCAGTTTTGAAAATAATATGAATGTTTCTTTTGGATTATATGAATTGGATTCATTTCTAATTAAGTAAATTTGGGAAGAATTTAAGATACATTAGACAAGTAAAAAATCTTAATGCTTGGGTAGAGTATCAATTGTTTTTCATGAAGTCGGGTGTTGTGACGTGACTGTGAGGTGTAATCTTGCCCTTATATGCCTTCCTGTTGATGTTTTATTTTCATAGTTTCTTGATAATGTGAGAAGTCACGAAAGCTCTTTGAATTTCAATATTTTTCACAGTGGTTGTTCTGATAATATATAATATATATATATATATAATATATATATATATATATATATATATATATATATATATATATATATATATATATATTATATATAATATATATATATATAATTTATATTAGGTTGGTAGACAGCAACCACCCAGGGAAGTACTACCGTCCTGCCAGATGACTGTGAAACAAAAACCTGTAACTGTTTTGCAGGATGGTAGGAATTGCTGGTTTCTTTTTCTGTCTCATAAACACGCTAGATAACAGGGATATCTTGCTACTCCTACTTACACTTTGGTCACACTTCACAGACACGCACATGCATATATATATACATACATGTAGGTTTTTCTCCTTTTCTAAATAGCTCTTGTTCTTCTCTATTTCTTCTATTGTCCATGGGGAAGTGGAAAAGAATCTTTCCTCCGTAAGCCATGCGTGTCGTATGAGGCGACTAAAATGCCGGGAGCAATGGGCTAGTAACCCCTTCTCCTGTAGACATTTACTAAAAAAAAGAAGAAGAAAAAACTTTATAAAACTGGGATGCTTAAATGTGGTGGATGTAGTGCGGATGACAAGAAACAGATGATTGCTGATGTTATGAATGAAAAGAAGTTGGATGTCCTGGCCCTAAGCGAAACAAAGCTGAAGGGGGTAGGAGAGTTTTCAGTGGGGGAAATAAATGGGATTAAATCTGGAGTATCTGAGAGAGTTAGAGCAAAGGAAGGGGTAGCAGTAATGTTAAATGATCAGTTATGGAAGGAGAAAAGAGAATATGAATGTGTAAATTCAAGAATTATGTGCATTAAAGTAAAGGTTGGATCCGAGAAGTGGGTCATAATAAGCGTGTATGCACCTGGAGAAGAGAGGAATGCAGAGGGGAGAGAGAGATTTTGGGAGATGTTAAGTGAATGTATAGGAGCCTTTGAACCAAGTGAGAGAGTAATTGTGGTAGGGGACCTGAATGCTAAAGTAGGAGAAAACTTTTAGAGAGGGTGTGGTAGGTAAGTTTGGGGTGCCAGGTGTAAATGATAATGGGAGCCCTTTGATTGAACTTTGTATAGAAAGGGGTTTAGTTATAGGTAATACATATTTTAAGAAAAAGAGGATAAATAAGTATACAAGATATGATGTAGGGCGAAATGACAGTAGTTTTGTTGGATTATGTATTGGTAGATAAAAGACTGTTGAGTAGACTTCAGGATGTACATGTTTATAGAGGGGCCACAGATATATCAGATCACTTTCTAGTTGTAGCTACACTGAGAGTAAAAGGTAGATGGGATACAAGGAGAATAGAAGCATCAGGGAAGAGAGAGGTGAAGGTTTATAAACTAAAAGAGGAGGCAGTTAGGGTAAGATATAAACAGCTATTGGAGGATAGATGGGCTAATGAGAGCATAGGCAATGGGGTCGAAAAGGTATGGGGTAGGTTTAAAAATGTAGTGTTAGAGTGTTCAGCAGAAGTTTGTGGTTACAGGAAAGTGAGTGCAGGAGGGAAGAGGAGCGATTGGTGGAATGATGATGTAAAGAGAGTAGTAAGGGATAAAAAGTTAGCATATGAGAAGTTTTTACAAAGTAGAAGTGATGCAAGGAGGGAAGAGTATATGGAGAAAAAGAGAGAGGTTAAGAGAGTGGTGAAGCAATGTAAAAAGAGAGCAAATGAGAGAGTGGGTGAGATGTTATCAACAAATTTTGTTGAAAATAAGAAAAAGTTTTGGAGTGAGAACAAATGGATTTGTCAGTTAAAAATAGGAGAGGAGAGTTAATAAATGGAGAGTTAGAGGTATTGGGAAGATGGAGGGAATATTTTGAGGAATTGTTAAATGTTGATGAAGATAGGGAAGCTGTGATTTCGTGTATAGGGCAAGGAGGAATAACATCTTGTAGGAGTGAGGAAGAGCCAGTTGTGAGTGTGGGGGAAGTTGGTGAGGCAGTAGGTAAAATGAAAGGGGGTAAGGCAGCCGGGATTGATGGGATAAAGATAGAAATGTTAAAAGCAGGTGGGGATATAGTTTTGGAGTGGTTGGTGCAATTATTTAATAAATGTATGGAAGAGGGTAAGGTACCTAGGGATTGGCAGAGGCATGCATAGTTCCTTTGTATAAAGGCAAAGGGGATAAAAGAGAGTGCAAAAATTATAGGGGATAAGTCTGTTGAGTATACCTGGTAAAGTGATGGTAGGGGTTAAAATTGAAAGAATTAAGAGTAAGACGGAGAATAGGATAGCAGATGAACAAGGAGGCTTTAGGAAAGGTAGGGGGTGTGTGGGACCAGGTGTTTACAGTGAAACATATAATGAACAATATTTAGATAAGCTAAAGAGGTCTTTGTGGCATTTATGGTTTTGGGGAAAGGCGTATGACAGGGGGAAATGGGGGGGCAATGTGGCAGTGTTGCAAGTGTATGGTGTAGGAGGTAGGTTACTGAAAGCAGTGAAGAGTTTTTCGAGGATAGTGAGGCTCAAGTTAGAGTATGTAGGAAAGAGGAAATTTTTTCCCAGTAAAAGTAGGCCTTAGACAAGGATGTGTGATGTCACCCTGGTTGTTTAATATATTTATAGATGGGGTTGTAAGAGAAGTAAATGTGAGGGTCTTGGCAAGAGGCGTGGAGTTAAAAGATAAAGAATCACACACAAAGTGGGAGTTGTCACAGTGCTCTTTGCTGATGACACTGTGCCTCTTGGGAGATTCTGAAGAGAAGTTGCAGAGATTGGTGGATGAATTTGTAGGGTGTGCAAAGAAGAATTAAAAGGGGAATACAGGAAAGAGTAAGGTTATGAGGATAACAAAAAGATTTAGGTGATGAAAGATTGGATATCAGATTGGAGGGAGAGAGTATGGAGGAGGTGAACGTATTCAGATATTTGGGAGTGGACGTGTCAGTGGATGGATCTATGAAAGATGAGGTGAATCTAGAATGATGAGGGAAAAGAGTGAGTGGTGCACTTAGGAGTCGTGGAGACAAAGAACTTTGTCCTTGGAGGCAAAGAGGGGAATGTATGAGAGTATAGTTTTACCAACGCTCTTATATGGGTGTGAAGCGTGGGTGATGAATGTTGCAGCGAGGAGAAGGCTGGAGGCAGTGGAGATGTCATGTCTGAGGGCAATGTGTGGTGTGAACATAATGTAGAGAATTCGTAGTTTGGAAGTTAGGAGGAGGTGCGGGATTACCAAAACTGTTCTCCAGAGGGCTGAGGAAGGGTTGTTGAGGTGGTTCGGACATGTGGAGAGAATGGAGCGAAACAGAATGACTTCAAGAGTGTATCAGTCTGTAGTGGAAGTAAGGCGGGGTAGGGGTCGGCCTAGGAAAAGTTGGAGGGAGTGGGTAAAGGAGGTTTTGTGTGCGAGGGGCTTGGACTTCCAGCAGGCATGCGTGAGCGTGTTTGATAGGAGTGAATGGAAACAAATTGTTTTTAATACTTGACGTGCTGTTTTGGGGGGTGAGCAAAGTAACATTTATGAAGGGATTAGGGAAACTGGGAGGCCGGACTTGAGTCCTGGAGATGGGAAGTACAGTGCCTGCACTCTGAAGGAGGGGTGTTAATGTTGCAGTTTTTAAAAACTGTAGTGTAAAGCACCCTTCTGGCAAGACAGTGATGGAGTGAATGATGGTGAAAGTTTTTCTTTTTCGGGCCACCCCGCCTTGGTGGGAATCGGCCAGTGTGATAATAAAAAAATAATATATATATATATATATATATATATATATATATATAATATATATATATATATATATATATATATATATATATATATATATATATATATATCGGTATCCATAAATATATATATATATATACATATATATATATATATATATTTTATATATATATAATATATATATATATATATATATATATATATATATATATATATATATATATATATAGGGAGGTACCACCTCTTGAACTGTCCTAGGGACCCTCATCCTCAGAGAAAAGAATAAACTTGCTTCAGGGTAAACTTAAGGTTCTCCCTGAAGCTATATATATACATATTAATGTTTTCAACAGAGTGTAACACCCAACCATTTTGTGATAATGGACGTGGCGTGTGCAGAGAGTCATGCAGTAGTGAAGAGCACCAAGTGATGGACAGCTGTGGTCAGTCTGGTTGTAAGTGCTGCACAAATCGTGATATCAAGTGTCGTGACTCTGATGATTGCCCTGGCATTTGTATAGACAAAAGACACTGCTTAACACCCCTCACACACTACAACTGTGATGGGGATGCCTGCATATGTTGTGACAGTAAGTAACTAACTTATTCTTCTCTTAATACACTTACACAGTCGTGTTTCCAGAATATACAAGATGATGTTCTAGTTAATATTTGCTACGTTAGTATTGTTACATTATTATTCGTATAAAGATTATGCTCTGTAATTTTTGTAAAAAAAAAAATCAATTCTAGATGAATTTGACACATGCACATTCATGTTTTTTTCAACTTTTTGAAAAAAAAAGAAACATCATTTATCTAGAACATATAAAAAAAATTGATACAGTAGAACTTACAATAGCCGTGACAGAGATAAATTAGCTGAAAAATGAGTGGAGGTCTTTGGTCAGATGAGCAAAATGTCCAGTGGTGGCTCAAAATTATTACTAAGACCCACTTCAGGAAACATTTGTCCTGTTAATTGATTATTCATACCTAACCTAACTTAGTGAGGTTACAAGACAAAAAGGCCATAAAAACATACATAAATATTACCTACATGCTTGTTATGAAGAAATGTGGGATACATGGGGGTTAGAACCTTGTCTAAGGGCAAAGGTAAAAGTTACACACATCTCAAGCATAAACAGGCCACCCAGGGCTATCCCAGTCAAAACAGAAAGCGCTAAACCAGTATGTGTTACTTCAATGGGTTGGTTAACAGAGGGTTAGGCAAAAATCCCAGTTAGAAAATACATCTATTTATTCAACATAACATTATATACACACTCTAGACACACCTTAATCCTAAACGCCCAAATGAGGGTACACAAGAAACAACTGGCTGGAGGTCCAGCCACCATAACCACTAGGCCTAGTCAGGGCCAGGCCGTCACTACTCCACTACAAACCCCATTTCTTATTTCCTCACTCATCCCACAGCACCCTGACTATGTCAGAGCCTACGAGAACATACAGGTAAGCCATAGAAGAGCCTATGGCTTGAGTTGGTTAAACAAAAGGAGTACACAACTACAAACTTAGCTTAAACACACAGCATCTCCGACGCCAGCCTCCACACCATGCTAACTCCACGTGACTCCCCCCAGCCATGCTTACCCCGCGTTACCCAAACACCCTTGGAAAATAAATCCCTAGCAGGATTTCTTTATAATTACAGTTAGAGTACTTTACAGTGCCCTCAAATGCACATTATGAATTATAAAATTATTCTCTACAATTATAACATTCATACTATTATGGCACACTTCTCCACTATATGTACATTACAATGTCATGCAGAACCCTGCATAACAACCCCACCCCCAGACCATAGGTCTCACTGCTAGCGGGGTCCCTACGGACACCGCTAGGCAAAAGGAAAAAAAAAGAAAATGAACCCCACATTAAGGTCTGAGGCAATGGGCAAAATGATAACTGGGGAATGACCACCTATACAATCACGGTCTTTTGGTACTACAAATATGCAATATTAACAAACTGAGGTACTAGATTGCAGACATGTGAAACTCGTGGAACATAAAAGTGATCAAGTTCTATGCCAAACGAGCCCACAGTCACACTCTTAGACAATTGTGTTAGGAAAAGGCACCATCACAACACAGCGCTGGCCAGGCACTGGCGTTGATGCATTTTACCTAAAGTACATCAAGCAAACTTACAAACGAGCAAGTTAACTTTGTACAAAAGTGCCCCTGAGGAATGCCGTTTTATGAAGTAACACCAGAGTTCAGTATGTTGCAAGGCAGACCAAACTGCATGTGCCACCAAAAAATTTTTTTAAACAGTAACTACATTTTCCAGGAGTAGTTCAAAGAAAAGAAAAACAGATTTTACATGTTAAATTCTACTTAGAAAGCAACATCACATTATCACTCCCATCTCACAGCAATCTTTAGTAAACATAACTGGTTCCCCTGACACACCTCTGCGAGAATCAGGAGAGCATAGGAGGGGGGGGGGGAAATATCAGGCCCCAAAAACAACGGGTGGATAGTCACATAAATCTTGTTGGTGGGACTGTGGCCGTAAAACCCTGGAGTCATCACTGAAGACCCCCAAAAGGTAGACCTCCCAGGCCGTCACCTACATGTCATTCCATGGACCCTGGAGTCACCCATGGTGATCCAAAAAGGAAAAATTGAAAAGAGTCCTGGAGAACCAAAACACCTCAATCAAGAGACATGACCCAAACAGTGGAGGGCATCACCGCCAGCCTCACATTCCCTAAAACGTTAGGTCCAACAGTCCCTATACCAACATAAAACAGAGGCGAGGCATTCCAGCCATCACCTAAAAAAAAAGTAGCATACCTTACCTAGGCATGGCACTTGATGTGACTACCCCCCAAAACACACACACACTAGGGAATCCTGATACCTCCAGCTCCAGCTCAACCTGCTCTTCTCCTTTGGGTGGTCCAGGGTTCCATCTACTCATCTACTGCAAATCACTGCAAAATAAGAATAGATAAGTGATCTATACACTACATTGTGCACTTTAAATATGAGACAAGGCATCAGCAACCACATTCTCCGCTCCCTTCATATAATGAATCACAAGATTAAGAGGTTCGAGAAACAAAGCCCACCTCATAAGTCTCTGATTGTGGTTCCTCATTAAGTGAAGGAAACGTAAAGGATTATGGTCACTATACACAGTTATAGGGTGAACTGCTGATGATATATACACCTCAAAATGTTGCACGGCCAACACTAAGGCAAGAGCCTCCTTTTCTATGGTAGTATAACTTCTTTGGTGCCTGTTACTTTTTACCGAGAAGCAGCCGAGTGGGATTACTTGCCCTGCTCTACCCTGCAACAAGACTGCCCCAACCCCTGTATCATTTTGCAAAACCTGGGGTGGGTAACTCAGGATAATACATAAAAGATCTTGAGGGTTAATGGCATACAAAAGGTTCATGTACAGAGATATTAAAGTTACAAATATGGGTGTGTCCTTGGCACACATGGTCATGGGAATCAGATGATCCCCCCACGGTTCATTCACACACTTTGCATGTAGTTCATAAAGAGGAGACAAAACCTTATTTCTTAAATGCACCTGGCGGCAGTCAGTGCACATGTTCAAGGTATCACCTAGTGTGAGACCAGTAAAAGACAATGTCCACCGACTCTCGCTGGATACAAACATAGTATCTAGAAATAAACACTTCACTTCCTTCAAGGAACCTATTTCACCCCAGCTTACATCATGCCAGGCCTGCTGACATTGCACAAATTCCGAAACCTCTACCTCATGGGGGTTAACATGGCCCCATTTTTCAGCATCCCAAAACTCTTTCACTAAGGTGCACCATGGCTGAGCCACCACTACAACCCGTCTTTCAGAAGATCCAAATCTTCCACAATCTCTTACAATTTTCCTGCTTACATTATCTTTCTCAGGGACCTTATCCACCATCATTTTGAAGCACCACACAGTTCCATCATAGCCTTCCCAGGACCCAGCTCCAATGCCAATCCCATCTCTCCAGCTTCCAGAATATGTAGCACCACCTCATGGTCCCACGTCATCCCAGGCAGACTGGCAGGCTGGTGCACTAGTGCCATCGACCTCATCTTAGTCAAGCAGTTTCTGAAACTGAGAAAAAACACCGCGGGGGAAACATCACCATCCTCACGTAGCACATGACTTAATGATTCCAGAGTGCTTCCCCACACAGTAATGAAAAGGAGGGGAATTCCCTCCTCCCGTCCTTCTGGTACTGGGTAAAACAAACATGCATTGCCCTGAGAGACTGGAAAAACCATGGTGCTTTTCTTTGACTCCTAGGATGATATACATTGGTAAATTTAACCTCAAGTAGGCCTCTCAAAACTACATGACATTTCATAAAATATGACTTCTGGGTGATTTGTGCAAAGCCTAAGAGACAAAAATGTTTCACCAGAAATCTCAAAACCACACACACAAAATTGTTCAGAAAGGGTATAGACTCTGGTAACCTGTTAGAAAAGGGAATTATTAATAAACACTGATTATTTAGCTCTCCTGTCTTAACACTGAAATGCCGTTCCTTCAGAATCTGTAAAAAATACTGACAAAGACACTTTAATAGTTCTGCTGCGGCCACGTAAGCACAGGTCCTCTTAAAAAGAGTCTTGCTCATTTGATCAACTCTGCAAAATAAACACTTGGTAAATTTGGGAACCACATCCTCCGCAACAGCTGATAAATGAATAGCGTTCCGGAGGTCACAACCTTCCTGGGCCTCACTCAGCTGCTGCAGAGTCAGGGATTTTTTCTCACATCAGCACCAAGACCACTTCTCCAACCGAGTTCCGGTTGAGCCGGTTCATCATTGCTCAGAGTCTCCTGCAGGTCAGACTCAATGAACAGGCTCCCCAGGCCCAAACCATCACCACAGTGTGCAGAAGAGTTACAGGGAGGCACAGCTCCTGCCTTGTTCCCCTGTTTAGTCCTAGAGCACACTGAAAATTTTTCAGGCACCGTCGCTCCAGTTAGGTCATTACCACCTTGTAAAGCAGGGTCCTGCAAAACCAAACATTCCTCACTTTTGAGGAGTCCCACAACGTTGTTGCCTAGTAGAAGGTCAACTCCTGCAAAAGGTACAACTTCTGCAATACCTACAGGTAGGTACCCAGACTGGTATGCAGACTCTACCTATAACCTGTGCACTGGAGTCCTGACAGGGACTCCAGTTATCCCTTTAAGAAAAATGTCCAATCCAGTGTAGGTGTCATCCAACACTGGCAATACACCCCTGCGAAGCAAGGTGTATGTGCTACAAGTGTCCCTCAAAGACATAACACCCGTGACCCTACCTTCATTTTGGTGTAAGGCCACAGTAGACTTACTTGAATAGACCTTCATCCGAGGGTCTAAGACAGCTGGTCTTCTTTGGATACCTTGGGGCAAGACTGCAATGCAAGCCACATCATGTGTAACTGGTGTATTTACTGGAGAAGCATCTGCTGCAGCCTGGTCCCTAAGCATCTTTCGACAATATGGCTGCAGGTGGCCCTGTTTATTGCAATATGTACAGTGATTAAGTTTAAAAGCCCCCTGCACACTTGACATAGGCCGGGGCCCATGACCTTGGGGAACTGGACTCTTTCTACCTGTCCCCGGTAGTCCTGGACCTGTGACAGCTGACTTAAAACCTTCTCGGGTAGGTACCGAAAATTAGGCTTATTAAAACTTTGGTGATTATTAGGCTGGTAAATGGGTGGCTTCAACTTCTGAAATTTCTTATTCCTGTTGGTAGGTGGAGAAAACTTACCATTATTAGTATGTGGGGGGTGGTAACTAGTACCAAATTTTTGGTTAGCTAAAAATCTGTCACCCAACTCTAAAGTATTATTAAAATCATCAAGATCATTCTCCTCAAGATATGCCTTAAGGTCAGGAGGAACATTTCTCAAAAGATCCTCTAACAAAATTAAGGTAATTACACTTTCATAATTGCCTACCACCCCCTTTGAGCGACACCACCTATTTAGAAGTGACATCTTCTCCTTACCATATTCCACCAAAGACTGCCCTCCTTGAAACTTTAGTCCTCTAAACTTCTGCCGGTACTTTTCCGGCAACATTTGATAAGCCAGTAAAACTACCTCTTTTAGCTTTTGATAATCAGAAAAGGCCGGTCCTTCTAAGGAACTAATGGCCTGTAACCCTTTACCAACTAATTGGGTTCTTGTTAATGTCGCCCATTCCCTTTCTGGCCAAACTTGGAATTTGGCTGTACTTTCAAATAACAGAAAAAACTGGTCTGGGTCTTTCTCTAGGAATTTGGGCACAAATTTTATGGCTTTACCCAAATGAAAAACATCTACCCTCGTGTCTGTGCCTCTCTTTAGCTCTTTCTTTAGCCCTAAGCTCCTCTAAGGCTCTCTGTTCCTGGATCTTTGTACGCTCAATCCTTAACCATTCCTTTTCTTCCGCAACTAGGGCTAATTTCATTTGCAAAATTACTACTTCCTTATTCAGGTCCCTAACATGGAAATTTGATTCAATGTCACCTTCCAAATGCATGTTATCCCCAGAATTTTCACTAGTGTCAGCCATTTTGGGAAATGATAGCACCAAATCTTGCTACCAGCCACGGAACTTACTGATATAAAATAATAAAGCACACAGCAAAGTAAATACACTGAAGTAGTATATTCACAAGGAGTGATTGTCATGTGACTCCCTAAAATTAAACAGGATTGCACACAACAAAATCCTGGCAGAAAAAAATGGAGCTACTGCACCTGCAAAGGAAAATTATTCCCAGAATTTTGGTAAACGTAACCCCCTAAAAATCAGCAAGATTGTACCTGCAAGGGTAAATTATGCACAAACTATCAGGTATTAATAACACCCTAAAAATCCACAATACTGCACACAAAGGTAAATTATTCACAGAGGATTAGTTAATAATAACACCCTAAAAACCAGCAATATTGTGCACAAAGGTAAATTATTCACAGAGTATTAGTTAATAATAACACCCTAAAAACCAGCAATATTGCACACAAAGGTAAATTATTATATTAGTGTGTGTTATAGTGAATGCTTCCACTGACCAACCCAGTAAAGAATGGTTATTGATTTTCCAGGTTGCAAACTTGAATTACCACACAAAATTTGATAATTTTCCCATATACAGGCCCCCATGTTATGCAGAAATGTGGGATGGCTGGGGACTTGAACCTTGTCTAAGGGCAAAGTTAAAAGTTACACACATCTCAAGCATAAACAGGCCACCCAGGGCTATCCCAGTCAAAACAGAAAGCGCTAAACCAGTATGTGTTACTTCAATGGGTTGGTTAACAGAGGGTTAGGCAAAAATCCCAGTTAGAAAATATATCTATTTATTCAACATAACATTATATACACTCTCTAGACACACCTTAATCCTAAACGCCCAAATGAGGGTACACAAGAAACAGCTGGCTGGAGGTCCAGCCACCATAACCACTAGGCCTAATCAGGGCCAGGCCGTCACTACTCCACTACAAACCCCATTTCTTATTTTCTCACTCATCCCACAGCACCCTGACCATGTCAGAGCCTAGGTGAACATACAGGTAGGCCATAGAAGAGCCTATGGCTTGAGTTGGTTAAACAAAAGGAGTACACAACTACAAACTTAGCTTAAGCACACAGCATCTCCGACGCCAGCCTCCACACCATGCTGACTCCACGTGACTCCCCCCAGCCACGCTTACCCCGCGTACCCAAACACCCTTGGAAAATAAATCCCTAGCAGGATTTCTTTATAATTACAGTTAGAGTACTTTACAGTGCCCTCAAATGCACATTATGAATTATAAAATTATTCTCTACAATTATAACATTCATACTATTATGGCACACTTCTCCACTATATGTACATTACAATGTCATGCAGAACCCTGCATAACAGTGCTTTACAAACCCTATGAAGTCTTAAATAAAAGTTTGCACTGTACTGCTTGATCTCCCTTGATACTCTCACGCTGTCTCTCCTGTGCACTGTACTGGCTTCATGTCCCTTAGTACTCTTATTCTCTCTCTCCCGTGCACCGTATTGGTTGATCTCCCTTGGTACTCTTATTCTCTTAGTCCCATGCACCTGCTTGATCTCCCTTGGTACTCTTATTCTCTCACTCCGATGCACCTGCTTAATCTCCCTTGATACTCTTATTCTCTCTCTCCCATGCGCTGTACTGTTTTATCTCCCTTGATACTCTAGCGCTGTCTCTCCCGTGCACTGTACTGGCTTCATGTCCCTTAGTACTCTTATTCTCTCACTCCTATGCACCTGCTTGATCTCCCTTGGTACTCTTATTCTCTCTCTCCCATGCGCTGTACTGCTTGATCTCCCTTGATGCTTTAGAGCTGTCTCTCCCTTGCACTGTACTGGCTTCATGTCCCTTAGTACTCTTATTCTCTCTCTCCCATGCACCGCACTGATTGATCTCCCTTTAGTACCTTTACTCTCTCTCTCTCCCATGTACCGTACTGGTTGATATCCCTTGGTACTCTTATTCTCTCTCCCATGTACTGTAATGGTTGATCTCCCTTAGTACCCTTATTCTACCTCTCCCATGCACTGTACTGGTTGATCTCCCTTGGAACTCTTCTTCTCTCTCTCCCATGCACAATAATGGTTGATCTCCCTTAGTATCCTTATTCTCTCTCTCCCATGCACCGTACTGGTTGATCTCCATTTGAACTGTTATTCTCTCTCTCCCATGCACCGTAATGGTTGATCTCCCTTGGTACTCTTATTTTCTCTCTCCCATGCACCTTACTGGCTGATCTCCCTTGGTTCTTTTATTCTCTCTCTCCCATGTACCGTACTGGTTGATCTCCCTTAGTACCCTTATTCTCTCTCTCCCATGCACCGTATTGGCTGATCTCCCTTGGTACTCTTATTTTCTCTCTCCCATGCACCTTATTTCTTGATCTTCCTTGGTACTCTTATTCTCTCTCTCCCATGCACCGTACTGGTACCTTAGTACCCATATTCTCTCTCTCCCATGCAACATATTGGTTGATTTCCCTTGGTACTCTTATTCTCTCTCTCCCATGCACTGTACTGGTTGATGCCCCTTTGTTCTTTTATTCTCTCTCTCCCATGTACCGTACTGGTTGATCTCCCTTAGTACTCTTATTCTCTCTCTCACATGCACCGTATTGGTTGATCTCCCTTGGTACTCTTTTTTCCCTCTCCCATGCACCGTATTGGTTGATCTTCCTTGGTACTCTTATTCTCTCTCTCCCATGCACCGTACTGTTACCTTAGTACCCATATTCTCTCTCTCCCATGCACCGTATTGGTTGATCTCCCTTGGTATTCTTATTCTCTCTCTCCCATGCACTGTACTGGTTGATGTCCCTTTGTTCTTTTATTCTCTCTCTCCCATGTACCGTACTGATTGATCTCCCTTAGTACCCTTATTCTCTCTCTCCCATGCACTGTATTGGCTGATCTCCCTTGGTACTCTTTTTCCTCTCTCCCATGCACCGTATTGGTTGATCTTCCTTGGTACTCTTATTCTCTCTCTCCCATGCACCGTACTGTTACCTTAGTACCCATATTCTCTCTCTCCCATGCACCGTATTGGTTGATCTCCTTGGTACTCTTATTCTCTCTCTCCCATGCACTGTACTGGTTGATGTCCCTTGGTACTCTTATTCTCTCTCTCCCATGCACCGTATTGGTTGATGTCCCTTGGTAAACTATACCCCGGCCGGGATTGAACCCGCGGTCAGAGAGTCTCAAAACTCCAGCCCGTCGCGTTTGCCACTAGACCAGCTAGCCACAATAAGATTCATCCAACTAGGTATATTTCTACACCATAGGAAGGTTAGCACAGGCACCACTGTGACCACAAATGTAAGTTTTTACAGACGAATCTCCAGCTAGCGTGGACGTGACGAACTCTAGCTCAAGTCCCTTCACTGTCGTCAACATGACTCACGAAATCGTAATGACACGATTGCAAACAAACCATACCCCGGCCGGGATTGAACCCGCGGTCAGAGAGTCTCAAAACTCCAGCCCGTTGACGGCAGTGAAGGGACTTGAGCTAGAGTTCGTCACGGCCACGCTAGGTGGAGATTCGTCTGTAAAAACTTGCATTTGTGGTCACAGTGGTGCCTGTGCTAACCTTCCTATGGTGTAGAAATATACCTAGTTGGACGAATCTTATTGTGGCTAGCTGGTCTAGTGGCTAACGCGACGGGCTGGAGTTTTGAGACTCTATGACCGCGGGTTCAATCCCGGCCGGGGTATGGTTTGTTTGCAATCGTGTCATTACGATTTCGTGAGTCATGTCCCTTGGTACTTTTATTCTCTCTCTCCCATGCACCGTACTGGTACCTTAGTACCCATATTCTCTCTCTCCCATGCACCATATTGGTTGATCTCCCTTGGTACTCTTATTCTCTCTCTCCCATGCACCGTACTGGTACCTTAGTACCCATATTCTCTCTCTCCCATGCAACATATTGGTTGATTTCCCTTGGTACTCTTATTCTCTCTCTCCCATGCACTTTACTGGTTGATTCCCCTTTGTTCTTTTGTTCTCTCTCTCCCATGTACCGTACTGGTTGATCTCCCTTAGTACTCTTATTCTCTCTCTCCCATGCACCGTACTGGTACCTTAGTACCCATATTCTCTCTCTCCCATGCACCTTATTGGTTGATCTCCCTTGGTACTTTTATTCTCTCTCTCCTATGCACCGCACTGGTACCTTAGTACCCATATTCTCTCTCTCCCATGCACCGTATTGGTTGATGTCCCTTGGTACTCTTATTCTCTCTCTCCAATGCACAGTACTGCTTGATATCCCTTAGTACTCTCCTTCTTTCTCTCAAATATGCTGTAGTGCTTGATCTTGTTTCCTACTCTCCTTCTTTAAGTATATAAATTTTTTTAGGAGGATGTAACTTAAATTTGAGTTATGCGAGACATACCTTCCCTGCAAGTATACTTTACTGGTTTCATTTATATTAAATATCTTTCCCTGAGTGTTAGAACTGTAATAAGTAGTACATGTAATGGTAAATCGTAATTACAGACGCTTTCTGATAGGAAACTTAAATTATCATGGTGCTTAAATTTTCATGGTTCTTATGTTATCAACTAAATAAATATTATTCTTAACATTAAAGTTAGAAGCTTTCCCACGAAGTGTGTTCAATATAACTACTAGCCATTTGGAATAATTGTAGGTGAATGAGCCACTGAAGCTGATGATGGGTCTGGTTGCATTAACTGGTTTATATGTTTTGATTCGAACCCAGGTTGTACTGGCCTGCCTCATGGTAAGCGAGAACCATATTACACTTTAAACCACAGGACCACCCAACCCTACAAGAATGGTGCATCCAGCACACAGCTAGCTGTTGGGCCGCCATCCGAGGGCATACGGAGGTGTGGGAGCTTCTAAGCTAATTTCATTCTCATCCCTGTTTGGTGTACTAGCCTCTCGAGCAGTATTTATATATTATTGTAACCACGAATGAGTGGTATTGATCAATAACAACACTGCGCTATATCTAACAATGTTGCTATATATATATACTGCTCGTTGTACGAGTACACCAAACAGGGACTAGAATGAAATTAACCTAGAGTCATCCACACCATCCTTTCTCGCTTGGGTAGCGAGTACAACATTCAGTTCCACTGGATGCGCTACTCTTAAGGATTGTATGGTCCAGTGGATTAGGGCATCATGAGTTTTCGCCCACCATGACACAGGTCAAAGCAGCATGGGTTCGAGTCCTTGGCTAGTGCAGTTTTGTTATTGATCAGTACCACTCGCTCGTGGGCACAATAATATAAAATACTACTGGTTGTACTAGTACACTAAACAGAGACCAGAATGAAATTAGCCTAGAGTCATCCACACCATCGTATGTCCTTGTGTAGCGAGTACAACATTCAGTTCCCCTGGATGCGCTACTCCTAAGGATTGTATGGTCCAGTGGATTAGGGCGTCATGAGTTTTCGCCCAGCATGAGGCAGGCCAAAGCAGCATGGGTTCGAGTCCTTGGCTAGTGCAGTGTCTATATATATATATATATACCAAACTGCGGCAGGCAAGGACTCGACAATGCGAACCTTATACCGCCTCCTGAGACAGCACACTGTACGCATCGCCTTACCACTTGAGCCAGCGATCCTACAAGAATCATGCATGCAGCTGAGCTACGTGTTTTTCTCGTGATCCGAGGACACTCTTTACAGTGGCATCTCGAGGATCAATTTCAGCCTCCTCCTTTTTGAATACCCACCTCAACAAGTAGTCTATATAGCTATGAAATCACGAAACAAGTGATTTTAAATCATTTACCAAACTGTGGCAGGCGAGGACTCGACACTACGAACCTTATACCGCCTCTGGAGACAGCACAATTTACACATCGCCTTACCACTTGAGCCAGCAATCCTACAAGAATCACACATGCAGCTGAGCTACATGTTTTTCTCGTGATCCGAGGACACTCGTGGCAGTGGTATCTCGAGGATTAATTTCAGCCTCCTGTTTGAATACCCACCTCAACAAGTAGTCTATATAACAATGAAATAACGAAACAAGTGATTTTAAATCAATTATCAAACTTCGGCAGTCCAGGACTCGACCCTACGAACCTTATACCGCCTCCTGAGAGAGCACAATGTACGCATCGCCTGTTGAGAAGTGGTTTACCAACTAAGCTTAAAGTTTAAATATAAAGGGAACTTATCTTGGTAAGACAGCTCATTGCCTGCTCAGCTGCCCCTACAGGCGAGGTCTTGAGAAGCTGTCGTACCCACTTCGCAACAGCTGTAAAGTAAATACATTAATAATAAATTGCCCCTAAGGGGTGTCATGTCAGCATATATTAGACAGTGATTGCTGATGACACTTACTTGTGTGGACTCAAAGGTCCACTTATCACCGAGGTTTATGATAAGTGACTAACTCGCAACTTTATACTCAACTGCACAGTCAATACTAGTACATCACAAGTTAGTACACTTACCTGGGTATATGTATCTGACCCGTAGTTACGCCCGGATATCCGATGTCTTGATTGAAGAATAGTGATCTTTGAAGAATGTCGCACACTTTGTTCGATCGCAATACTAGTTGTTACACTGTTCATCAATTTATTTATTTATTTATTTATTTATTTATTATAAATTTGAGCACACATACAGAGGTACAAAAAAATACAGATAAGAGCAGCATGCCAAAGCCACTTATACTATGCATAGCATTACGGGCTGGCTTAGAATTAACTTAAGATTAACTAAGCAATGATGAAGTCAGTGATAAAACATTAATGTAAACAGATTACTATAAAGCACAAGTGAGTATTACAAAGACAGGTCATATGGTTGCATTTAGTCATATGAAGGATTCTGTTAGGTAGTGTATTTAAAAAATAATAAAGTTAGATTCGGTTTTAGGTTTAACATTTATGTGATATAATTGTGAGAAACATTTAAGATATACAATTTATAAGGTTCAGTTATTCAGTATTTATTTGGTTTTGGGTGAGTAAGTGATCTTTGAGTAGAGACTTGAATTTATAAACAGGTAGTGTTTCTTTTATATTTACAGGTAATGAATTCCAGATTTTAGGGCCTTTTATGTGCATTGAGTTTTTGCATAGTGTGAGATGAACACGAGGAACATCAAAGAGTGATCTGTGCCTTGTGTTATGGTCATGTGTTCTGTTGAGGTTGGCAAGGAGATGTTTGAGGGGAGGGTTAATATCAGAGTTAAGTGTTCTATGTATGTAATAGGTGCAGTAATAAGTATGGATGTTTTGTATGGTGAGTAGGTTTAGTGTATTGAATATTGGTGGAGTGTGCTGCCTGTAGTGAGAATTTGTTATCATTCTAACTGCAGCCTTTTGTTGGGTAATTAGTGGTCTGAGATGGTTAATTGTTGTTGAGCCCCATGCACAAATTCCGTAGGTGAGATAGGGGTAAATAAGAGAGTGATATAGGGCCAGGAGGGCTGACTGTGGAACATAGTACCGTATCTTCGATAGTATGCCTACGGTCTTGGAAATTTTCTTAGAAATTTGTTGTATATGTGTATGAAATTTGAGTCTATTATCAAGGTGGATTCCTAAGAATTTTCCCTCTGTTAGCTTTGTGATAGGTGATCCGTTTATCATTATGGTAAGAGGGACATCTGTAGCTCTGTTACCAATAATTGTTCACACCATAATGTCACTAAAGAAGTTGATCACACTTCTCTGGAAGTGTTTACTCAGATTCTTTTGTGTAAAATGCGTGGAACAGTGTTCTTTGTTGGTTATCCAGGCATGTCAATGTCTCTCTCAGTAGAGTCAAAAGTAATCTGACCTCAAAGGCCTCCTACACCGCTGCAATGCCCCTAGAACATAAAGGAAAAGCTGACCTAGTACTTTTTGCTTCCTTGCCAAACTTCCTCCATGAAGCAAAGCAGAATGCTTGATTCTTGCAGTCTTAAGCATGAACAACAATGTACACTATTTTTACCATGGTAACAAAGTAGAAGCAGGATTTTCCTTAATTGTCCTGCTAAGGTAAGAGATGGACTGTCTCTCATTAAACTGCACTTTGCAACACTGTACTTTTGCAAGGAGCGGTGGTCGCTTGACCACGTCACATACTCGTATTGCATCTGGGATCAATTACTTGCTGTAGCAGTAAACAAGATGTTTGCCCCTTCTGAGAGGGTTGGGCCCCTCAGGGCTGAAAGGGGCTGAAGGGGGCTGATACCCCCTCCTGGAGAAAATTTCTCCACATCGCCTTACCAATTGATCCAGCGATCCTGTAAGAATCAAGCATGCAGCTGAGCTACATGTTTTTCTCGTGATCCGAGGACACTTGTGGCAGTGGTATCTCGAGGATTAATTTCTGCCTCCTCCTGTTTGAATACCCGCCTGAACAAGCAGTCTATATAGCAATGAAATCATGAAACAAGTGATTTTAAATCATTTACCAAACTGTGGCAGGCCAGGACTCGACCCTACTCAGTGTGGTGAGAATGGTATAGAACTGCATACCTTGTTCCAAGGTTCGTAAGTTTGAGCCTCCTTCAGTGTTTGTGTATATTTCGCCTGCTCTCGCGAATTCCTTGCACTGTTAAAATCTCTAGTAAGGCTGATGCATGCAGGGGATGAGATGAAAAGCTGTAAGCCTTCTCCCTAACAACTGGCTGCATTGGATCAAAGTCTAGTGCAAGCTGAACGCCAAGGTATTGGTCCAGTGTGGTGAGAATGGTATAGCACTGCATACCTCATTCCAAGGTTCGTAGGTTCGAGTCTCCCTCAGCCAGAGAAAGATATTTTGTGCGCCAGAGGTCCAGTGATTCTCAAGTTGTTCCCAGTGGCATTAAAAGAAGAAGGGAAGTAACCCCAGATAAGGACTTGCTACCTAAAGTCCTAATGGAAGGAGATTCTCCTCCCAAACAATAGTGTACACCTTCCTCCTATCACCTCCTCTCATCTTCCATCCACCCAGAAGTCTTCAGTAAAGGTAAGTGTAATATTTATTTATTTTAAATGCATGTACTTGATTTCTGATTGTCTTCATTATGTAAATCTTTATTTAATTTGAAAAAAAATATTTTATTCTAATATTTTTTGGTGTCTGGAACGTATTAATTTTATTTCCATTATTTCTTAGGGGAAAAATGGTTTCGAGTTTCGTGAATTTCGACCTTCGGCGGGCACTCTGGAATGGATAAATCACGAAACTTGGGGGTCCACTGTATATATATATATATATAATATATATATATATATATATATATATATATATATATATATATATATATATATATATAATATATAATATATATATATATATATATATATTATATACATATCTATATATACATATATTACATAATAGGTAAAACTGGTCAATTAGCAAGAACTCATTTAAAATTAAGCCCTTTCGGAAATTTTCTTTTATACACTTAAAGATATATTTTTTTCATTAATGTTAATGTAAAAAAATTTAATTTTGCACGAGAAGAATCTTAGAAAACTTACCTAACCTTATTATAACAAGAGCAATTTATTTTAGCCCACCCAACTAATTATATTTTAGATTTGTTTACATTAATTTAATACTAAACAAACACAGTGAAATATATTTTTTTCGTTAGGTTCAGAATGATTTTGGCGATATTATTGCGGTATGGTTTGTTTGCATAGTGTCATTACGATTTCGAGCCTCGAAAGAGTGATGAGACGGCACATTACAAATTCCATGGACCAGCACAACCGGCTTAACCCAAACCAACATTGTATTAGAGCAGGACAATCATTCCTGTCACAGCTGCTGAACCACTTTGACAGAATTACGGAGGCGTTGGAAAACGACCAAAACGCAGATGTGGTTTACACGGATTTTGCAAAGGCATTTGACAGAAGCGATCATGGAGAGATAGCGCACAAATTGAGGGCCATTGGTATTACGGGGAAGGTAGGCAGATGGATTCTCGGGTTCCTAACACACAAAACACAGAAAGTAGTAGTCAATCCAGCATCAGCTAGGTAAAAACTTCAGTTCCCCAAGGCATTCTCCTGGCACCTCTGCTGTGACACAGTTTTCTATCATCATTTGCAGATGACACTAAAATAAACGTGAAAGTCACTACGTTAGAAGACACTGAAAATTTACAGGAAGACATAAGCAGGGTTTTCCAGTGGGCAGTGGAGAACAACATGACATTCAGTTGTGATAAGTTCCAGCTGCTTAGGTATGGAAAGAATGAAGAATTCAAAAGGAAAACTGCATACAAAACTCAAGAGGGTCACCAAATAGAACGGAAGGAATAGGTAAAAGACTGCAATAATTATGTCAGCTCAACTTTCTTCTAAAGAACATAATAAGATACATTATTATTATTATTATAATCAAGGTGGAAGCGGTAAACCCGGAGGATTATATAGCGCCTGGGGGGGGGGGGAGGGATGTAGAAGGCATTCAGGCTTAATTCGGTTAACTGGAGCACAGATCCAATTCCCTAAATAAAGAGCCCCTCACCAACATCAAGGAACTTCCTTGAGGGGATAATAAGATACAGATCACGACAACCAGGACGATGATGGAGTGGGAATTGAGAACTTTCAAAACAAGGGAAATAATGCCAGTGATGACACTCTTCAAATCACTAGTGCCCCCACATTTAGAATATTGCTCAGTACTGAAGGCCCCATTCAAATCAGGCGAAATATCAGAGCTGAAACAAATTCAGAGATCGTTTACAGCACATTGAGCCAGTAAATCATGTAAATTACTGGGAATGCCTTGAAGTCTTGAACATGTACTGAGTGGAGTGGAGGAGAGAGAGATACATGATAATATATGCCTGGGAAGTAGTCGAGGGCCTGGTCCCAAATCTGCACACTGTCATAACAGCATACTGGAGTAAGAGATATGGAGAAAGTGCACAATAAACATTCGTGGCCCCAGACTATTCAACATTTTACCAGAAGATATCAAAAACACGGCTGAAACACGTGTAGAAGCTTCAAGAGGAAATTGAAATAAGTATCTTCACCAGGTGATAGATAAACCAGGCTGCCTCCAGCAGCAACAACCTGACTGACCAGGCAACAACCTGACTGACCAGGCAACAACCAGACGAACCTGACTCATGGTCGGGCTGTGAGAGTAATGAGACTTCCGAAATTCATCAAAGGAAAGATTACAACAACATAAATACAGAATTAGAACTGGACAAGAGTCTAATGCTCTGTTTATTCATGTGAGAGATTATAACACCCAATTGATTTTCAAAAAACTGAGAATTTTGCATCAAGCTGGTGTATGATTCACAGAAATCTAATCGAATCAAAATTCATAAAGAACTGTAATCATTTTAACATTAGTTCAGAGTTATATAAATCAGAATAATTTATAATTAATAAAATTTGTGAGGAATATAAGCCATGCCTGACTCGTCATTCATAAATTTTACTTGACATGTGACTTGACCAAATCTTCACTACATTCCGACTCTCACTGTGATGGGTCATGTGTGAAGTCAAATGTGAGGTGATATCAGAATTACAAATCTTATTTTCTATTTTTTTTTTACTGTTCTTCGAAAATGTGTGAAATCACGAAAGCACTTGTATGAATATATATATATTATATATACATATATAATATATATATATATATATTATATATATATATTATAATATATAAATATATATATATTATTATGAGAGAGAGAGAGAGAGAGAGAGAGAGAGAGGAGAGAGAGAGAGAGAGAGAGAGAGAGAGAGAGAGAGAGAGAGAGGAGAGAGGAGAGAGAGAGACAGAGAGAGACAGAGAGAGAGAGACAGAGACAGAGAGAGACAGGGAGAGAGAGAGAGAGAGAGAGATAGTCCTGGAGATGGGAAGTACAGTGTCTGCACTCTGATGGAAGAGTGTTAATGTTTAATAACTGTAGTGTGAGCACGCCTCTGGTAAGAGTGATGGAATGAATGATGATGAAAGTTTTTCTTTTTTCGGGCCACATTACCTTGCTGGGAAACGGCCGATGTGTTAATAAATAATTAATTATATATATATAAATATATATATATATATATATATATATTATATATATATATTATATATATATATATTATATATATATATATATATAATAAGGAATTCCCAAGAGCAGGCGAAATATACACAAACACTGATCTCTGGCTGAAGGAGACTCGAACCTACGAACCTTGGAACTAGGTACTCAGTGCTTTACCAATCTACCCACACTGGACCAATACCTTGGAGTCCAGGTTGCGCTAGACTTTGATCCAAGGCAGCCAACTTTCAGGGAGAAGGCTTACAGCTTTTCATCTGGCTGCCTTGGATCAAAGTCTAGCGCAAGCTGGACAGAAAAGGTATTGGTCCAGTGTGTGTAGATTGGTTAAAGCAATATATATATATATATATAATATATATATATATATATATATATATTTATATATATATATATATATATATATATTATATATATATATTAGTCCTGTTTTGTTCATATTTAGTGTGTACGTATTGTTCTGTTCATACGCAGAATATATGTCCTGAGTTTTTTACTGGTGATGTGCAATGCTCTGTTTTGTTTATAGGCAGTGTAGTGTTCAGTTTTGTTCATAGGTGGTGTACGTCACCTATTTGTGGTTCAGGTGTTGAATGACAGCTGCTGGCCCCGCCTCTTCGCTAGCCGCTACTAAGTCCACTCTCTCCTTGCTCCATGAGTTTTATTATATCTCTTCTTAAAGCTATGTATGAATTCTGCCTCCACTACATCATTCTCCAGATTGTCCCACTTCCTGACACCTCTACCCTACAGTTTGTCTCACTTCCTGACATCTCTCCTCTCCAGATTGTGCCACTACCTGACAACTCTGTGACTGAAGAAATACTTCCTAGCATCTTTGTGACTCATCTGAATTTTCACCTTTTAGTTGTGAGCCTTTGTTGCTGTGTCCCATCTCTGAAACATCCTGTCTTTATCCACCTTGTCAATTCCTCTCGGTATTTTGTCTTTAATCATGTCCCCTCCTGTTCCTCCTGTCCTCTAGTGTCGTCAAGTTAACTTTCCTTAACCTCTCCTAGTAGGACATACACTTTCGCTATGGGAAATACCCGTGAGCTATGGTGTCAGTGTTGTTTTGTTCATAGGGTTGTCGGTAACATTCACTACTCATAAAGGGTGTTGGTTACATGTACTGTTTACGGACTGTGTGGGTTAAATGTACTGTTTACAGACCCAGAGATACTAAAGGAACGGAAATGGGAGGGGTCATTTTCTGGGCTAGGCTGAAGGAAGAAATTACGAAAGAAAAGACAATAGGGGGGA
The DNA here is from genome assembly GCF_026875155.1 of Cherax quadricarinatus. Classification (NCBI taxonomy): domain Eukaryota; kingdom Metazoa; phylum Arthropoda; class Malacostraca; order Decapoda; family Parastacidae; genus Cherax; species Cherax quadricarinatus. The sequence continues at coordinate 22,925,971 of NC_069490.1, read as the reverse complement.
GATAAGAGATTGAAAATATCATCAAACAAACAGGAGAGGAAGATATTATGGAGCTGGCAAAATTATCAGATAATTGGGGGATATTCAAGGGGAAAAAGGTCACCCAGTCAAATTGACATTCATGGCAGAAGCTGCACGAAACAGGATATTATATCAGAAGCCACCGTTAAAGAACTCACAGCTATTCCAGCGGGCAACCTCGACCTCGACAGATCATGAAATGTAGGGAAGCCCAGATTCGTGAGAGCTACAAAACACAACCATCTACAGAACCCCATCAATCCCTACCGCCCCACTAGAACTAAGCACAACAATCAAAAAGTAAACGATAACCTGCACCTACATTTCCCCCCCCCCAGCACAAACATCGCGTTCACAGCAGCCTACCATACCCCTAGCCCACACAAAACCCCCTCACCTCCCATAATACAGTACTGGAAAAGAAGCTGAAGGTATGATACACCAGCACAAATGGAATAACAAGTAAATGTGAGGAGTGGTACGAATGAATTACGGGGACATCGTCAGTCCTCATTGTAATCACAGAAACAGAGCTCACGGGGATGATAACAGATGTGATCTAACTGGCTATCAAATCCTGAGAAAGGAATGGAGGAGAAGGAGGATTTGCTCTGCTCATCAAAAACCACTGGAGTTCTGAGGAGCTGGGAGGTACGGACAGAGAGGAAGCAGGTGACTATGTAGTAGGAACTCTTCAGACAGGGGGTGCAAGGCTGGTGATAGCAGTAATGTACATCCTACCACAGAATAGCTAGAGACAAGACAAGATTATGATGAGAGCAACAGAGCAATGGTAGACACACTAGCTGAGGTGGCCAGAAGGGCCAACACGGACAGTTCAAATTAACTAGTTATGGAGGAGTTCAACCATAAGGAGATCAACTAGAAAAATCTGGAGCCGCATGACGGACCAGAAACGTGGAGGGCTAAGATGCTGAAGGCGGTACTGAAAAACCTCATGCACCAACATGTTAGGGACACTTCAAGAGATGATGGCTTTGAGGGGACTAGAGCTAGAGTTCGTCACGCCCACGCTAGCTGGAGGTTCATCTGTAAAAACTTGCATTGGGGCATGTGCTAACCTCTCTATGGTGTGTAAATATACCTAGTTGGATGAATCTTATTGAACCCCAGCATGCCTGGAATTTTAATGGCTGAGTCGTCTCAAACTCATCACCACCCATGGTACGGTTTGTTTGCAATCGTGTCATTACGACTTCGTGTGTCAGTAAGGCTGGACCTCGTACTCACTTTGAGCAGTTCCAACACTGGGGATATTACGTATGAAATACCCCTCGGTGGTAGTGATCACGTGGTCCTGAGTTTTGAACACATAGTAAACAGTGGAGAGTGAAGCATCACGAGAAGGACAGGAGAAGCCAAACTTCAAAAGAAGGGACTACACAAGTATGAGGTAATTTTGTTTTAGGTACAGTGGGTAAGAGAACTGGAGGGAAAGGCAGTAAATAAAATAATGGAATACTTGACCACAAAATGCAGGAAGGCAGAGAAGTTCGTAACCAAGTAAACAGATACAATGAGAAGACCAGAATGAAACCATGGTTCACCCAAAGGTGTAGAGGCCAAAGCCAAATGCGCCAGAACAAGGAAAAATATAGAAGGCAAAGGACCCAGGAAAATAAGGAGCTCAGCAGAAGACTCAGAAGCGAATATGCATAGATAAGGAGTGAGACCCAGAGGCAAAATGAGAATCACATAGCATCAAAGCCAAATCTGATCCAAGCTGTTATACAATCACAACAGTCAAGAACCTGGAATTGACCCTGAGGAAGGCAAGAGGGCAGGAGGGGGATTCACAAGAAATGACCAGTAATTATGTAAAGAGCTCAGCAAGAGATTTAGGGAGGTATTCTCAGTGGAGACTGAAGGGCATCCAGTATACCGAGGTGGTAGGGTACATCAACAAGTGCTAGACGCACTACACACAACCAAAGAGGAGGTGAAAAACTACTACGCGAACTAGTTACCTCGACAGCAGTGGGCCCTAATAAAAGCTCTCCATGGGCCTTGAGAGAGGGAGCAGAGGCACTGTGTGTGCCACTAACAATCTTTAACAAATATATTGAAACAGGATAGCTACCAAAGATGTGGGAGAAAGCAAACTTAGTCCCAGTTTTTAAGAAGTTTGAGAGGTAGCATTAAACTACAGACCAGTGTCACTGACATGTATAGTATGTAATGTATAAGATTATCAGGAGAAAACTGGTAGAGCAGCTAGAAAAGAAAGAGCTCATACGGGACAATCAACACGGTTTCAGGAATGAGAAATCCTGTCACAAACCTACTGGAGTTCTACGACAAGGTAACAAAAGTAACACAGGAGAGAGATGGAGGTGGGTAAGCTGCATTTTCTTGAATTGTAAGAACCTTTACGATACAGTTCCACAAAAATAGGTACAAAAGCTAGAGGACCAGGCATGTATAGAAGGAAAAGCATGTACTACTACTAGATGGTCTGGATAATATGTGCTACTATTAGGTGTTATGTAGTAGACCGACTATGATGCATTTAATCAACAGTTAGTATTCAATATATTTCTTAATTTCAGGAAGTGAAAGAAGGCTGCAAATTAATATGGTTTTACCTAATAAAATATTTCATGTAAAGTGAAACGTCATGTTATGCACATCTTTTCCTTCAGAATGCAATGACAATCCTTTCTGTGATGATGGCTACGGAGTTTGCAGAGAGTCTTGCAATAGCAAGGAACGCGAAATTCACAGAGGCTGTGGCCACAGAGACTGCAAGTGCTGCACAACACGCTTGGCAAACTGTACTACTACTAAACGTAATTATGACACCTGCGTGAAGATGTGCAGGAGCCTTGATAGTGGCGAGGAAGAATGCATGGAAGAATGCAGTAACAGTGAGACAAGAGACGGCATCTGCGTCGACTTCAGAATATGCACTATCCCTCTGGAACGTGATTGTTGTCAGAGGCCTGACTGTGTGTGTTGTAACAGTAAGTGTATAGATCAACTTTATTCCTTAAAATGAGCAGGGGCTTCCTACATGCTTTATAGGTTAAATTAAAATGTTTCATTAAAAATATATTAATGAATCATGGGCAAAAAGATGTTATTTTTCTTTTATAGAAATAAAAACTAAAAAATGTAATCTATTTATTATCAGAACCAGATAACCTGATCAGTAATAAAGTCTGACTTATATTTAACAGAACAAAGATGAAATAATAACATTTTCCAACTTTTTATTTAACAGAACCTTAAGACTGGAAAAATAAAAATGTCATTCTTCTGTTTAACAGAATCAGAAGGCTGTAGAAATGATATAATCTTGCATCTGTTAAGCAGAAATATACAACAATAACGTATATAACACCAGTTCATTATATTATCATAAAAGTATTTGCCATAAACAAAGGTTATATGAATAGCTTGAATATTACAGACAATATACGTGTTTCTTTGAGATAGTGAATTTATATTGTAAGTTTGTTAGTGAATTTATATTGTTAGTTTGTTAGTGAATTTATATTGTAAGTTATTTAGTGCTTATGAGAAGATTGTTCGTTCACTTTAAACATTTTTCTAAAATTATATATTTTTAACAAAACTAGATATCTAAGGCCGTGGTTAACTTTCTTTTATGTCTAACTTCCATTATTTTCCTCATTACTTGTAGATGTCTTTTTTTAATCAAATTTTCCTCACTCATTCCTTAATAAAAACAGGATTTAATACTACACGGAATTCAATATTTACTAATTTTTATTTTGTAAAAAACAAAATTTTTAGTTTGCAAATTAATCCCTTAAGAAAGGAAAATATTTTTTTTAAAAATTGTTTTTAAATTTCCAAAAATTTTAATTGTTATAGGTTAAATTTTAAACTTAAATTTTAAAGCCAAAAATTGAAATTTTTCTTTGTTTAAAAAAAATATTTTTTTATTTTTAAAAAGTAAAAATTTTTTTTTTAAAGAACTTAAAAATTAACTTTTTAAAAATTTTTTGTTAACAAAATATTTTTTTTTTCAAATAAATGAAAAAATTTTTTTTTGTTGCAGAAATTTTTAAAAAAATTAAACCTTATTATATCAAGGTTTTTTTTCCCTTTAAAAACCCTACTAAATTAAAATTTAATTTTTTTAAAAATTGAAAAATTTAAAGAAAAATTTTTATTTTTTTTTGGGTTTTTTTTTTGGGAAAATTTTTTTTTCCCTTTAATTTTTTAAAAAAAATTTTTTTTTTCCAAAAAATCAATTTTCCTTTTGGCAATTTATTTTTAATTTATAAATTTTTTTTTAAAATTTAATTTAAAAAAAAAAATATAAAAATTAATTTTTTTTTAAATATTTTGGGCAAATTCCGAAACCAAATATTTTATTTAACCAAAAATCTTTTTTGGAGTTTTTAAAATTTTTTTTAAAATTTTAAAATATAAATTTTTAAAAAAATTTAAAAGGGGTTTTAGTAACCCAATTAAACGAAAAAAAAAAAAAAACCTAAAAGGGGAAATATTTAAATTCTGGGAAAAAGAAAAAAAAGAGGAATCATTAAATTAAAACCCCTCAAAACCCCCAAAAAAAAAGAAAAAATTTTAAGCCAAAATTTAAAAAATTAAATAATTATTATAAAAAATTTTTAAAAAAAATATTTTGAAAAAATTTAAATTATTTTAAAAAAAATTTTTAAATATATTTTTTTTAAAATTTTAAATATTTTAAATTTTAATTTAAATTTTATTTTATATAATTTATAATTTAAAATAAAATTTTTTAATATATATATATTTTTATTTAAAATATTAAAATATTAAATTATTTTTAATTTTATATATAAAATATATTTTTTTTTTAAATATAATAAATTTTTTTTTTAAAATTTTTTATAATATTATTAAAAATTTATTTTAATAATTTAAAATTTTAATTACAAAATTAATAAAAAATCATAAATAAAAATTTTTTTTTTTTAAATTAAATTTAAATTAATTATAAAATTTTTTTTTATATTTAAATTTTTATATTACATAATTTCTATTTAATATATAATATATAATAATTATTTTATATATATATATTTATATTTATTTATATTTTTTATATATAAATTAAAAATAATTATTTATATTAAAAAAAATAATTTTAAAAAATAAATTTATAATTTATTTTTTAATATATTTTTATATTATTTTATTTAAAAAAAAATATTAAAAATTAAAAAATATATAAAATTAAAAAAATATATAATAATTTAATATTTATTTTTTTAAAAAAATTTTTTTAAAAATTAAATGTTGTTGGGGGTGGGGGAAATTCAAGGCTTTTCTTTTAAAACCCCAATTTTAAAATTAAAAAATCTTTAAAAGGGGAAATTAAGGTTTCTCCCCCCAGCAAAAAAAAAAGAAAATATTTCCAAAAAAAAGGGGAAATTTAAAGGTTGTTTTCCCTCCCCCCAAAAAAACCCCGGGGCACAATTTTTACCCAAGAAAAAGGGGGTTTTTGGCCAAAAAAAATTTTTTTAAAAATTTTAAAAAATTTAATTTTTTATTTTAAATTTTAAAAAATATAATTATATTTAAATTAAATATTTTATTTAATAAAAAAATTAATTTTAATTTAAAATTATTTAAAAAATTTATTTTTATAAACAATTTTTTTTTAAATTACATTTTTAATTTTTTATTTTTTTTAAATTTATTTTTTTTAAATTTTAATCTTAATTAAATTTTTTAAATTATTTTATATATATATATATATTTATATATAAAATATATATTTATTATTTTAAAAATATATATTTTTATAAAATATATATTATTTATTTTATTTTTAATATATATTATATTATATATATATATTAATATATTATATTATTATATATTTATATTTTAAAATATAATAATATATTTTTATTTTAAAAATTATATAAATATTTAAAATATAAAAAATATTAAATTAAATTTCAATTTTATATATTTAAATATAATTATAATAAAAATTTAATTATTAATAATAAAACAAAAAAATAATATATATAAAAAAAAAATATATTATTAAATAAATTAAATTAAAAAATATTAAAAAAAAAATTTAATTTATTTATTATTTTTTATATAAATATATAATTAAATTTTTTTTTATTTTTTTAATAAAAAAAAAAAATTTTATAAAAAAAAATTAAAAATTTAAATTTTAATTTATATAATTTAAAATATAAATAATAATCGGGGCAAAAAGGGCAGATGACTCCGTAAAACAAAAAACACTAGGCCAATAGGACCAAGGAAAAAGGAAATGCATATCCGCATTCTCTGAACCCTTACGAAAAAAAATTTTCCCGTGGTTTATTATTTGTCAAATTAATATATTTATTTTATAAAATTTAATTTTTTTTATAATAATTATTTTTTTAATTTTTAATTATTTTTTATAATTTAAAAAAATTTTATTTTAATATAAAAATTTATATATTTATATATTATTATATATATTATTATATTTTTTTTATTTTTTTTAATATATATAAAATTTTTTTTATATTTTAAAAAATTATTTTTAAAAAAATATTTTTATAAAATATTTTTTTAAAAATTTTAATTTATAACAAAATAAAATAAAATTTATTTTATTTAATAAAATTTTAAAATTTAAAAATTTTTTAAAATATATTATTTTTAAAAAAATTTTATATATTATAATTTTTATTTTTCAAAATTATAAATTTTTATTACATTATTAATTTTAAATATATTTAAAATTATATAAATTTTAAAATTAATTTTAATGTTTTTATTCCCATTTTAATTTTAAATTATTATAATATATTTTTTAAATATATATATATATATATTTTTATATATTTAAAATTTTTATATTTATATAATATTTATATTATATATAATATATATATATTATATATAATATATTTTAAAAAATTAATTTAAATTTTTTTATTAATTTATTTTTTTTTTAATTATTTTTAAAATACCTTTTTTAATATTTTTTATATATATATTATTTTTAAATTTTATTAATATATATTTATATATATATATTTAAAATTTATATATAAATATTATTATATTTTATAATATATTTTTATTTTTTTGGGTTTGGGGGTAAAATTAGGGGGTCCCCCGTGTGTGTGTGTCGTGCCGAATGGTAAAATTGGTCACTTAACAAAAACTATTTAAAATTAACCCCTTTCTAAAAAAATTTCTTATGCGTTAAAGTATAATTTTTTTTTTTGTTTTTGAAAAAAAATTAATTTTTTTCCAAAAAAAGACCCTTAGAAACTATGTTCTTATTATAAAAAGGCAATTTGTTTAACCTAATCAAATTTAAATTTTACTATTCGGCCGACAAATTTAAAACTCAAACTTTCATGGTTACAAGCTCCGATTGGTCTTTCATTTATGCCCGATGTCTCAAAATACTCAAGTTGAAAATTTCGGGCCCGTCTTGTGGTTCATTTTTCTTCTCTATTTTGGTTTGTGTCCCCAAAATGTGTCTGTCTGTGTATTTTTGTTTACCGTAACTCTGAGTTACTTGTTAAGGTTCTATGCAGAGCAAAAAAGTTTGTTTTCCCTTAAACAATACTTTTCAATTTTTTTTTTTTTGTGATGTGATGTTATAAAACAAAATCAAACTTCCCCCCCAAACCCCTTTTTAAGGTTGTTGTTAAAAAACAATTTAAAATTCCATAATGAAATTTTTTTCACATGAAAAATATTTTCCAGTAAATTAAAATTTAAAGACAATTTTAAAAAATTAATCAATTTAAATTGATGTTGTATTTTTTTTTTTTTTGTTATACATCGATAAGATAAAAATTTCTTTAAAATACAGATTCATATCTTGCAGTCTTATAATTGGAAAAAAGTAGTTTCTAAAAAATTGATATTGGGAAAACGTTACTTTAAAATAGTCCCTTTTGTTTTTCCTGACTGTGAAAAGTAACAACCATCCCCCTGTGTTTATAATTCTTATCAAAATGAAAAAAGTTTTACATGAATGTTTTTTTCTCGAATGTTATGCCCAACCTTTCTGTGAGAAGGACATGGGGGTAGAGAGAATGGTTGGAAAGAGGAACGTGAGATACATGAGGTTGCGGGGATAAAGCTGCAAATGTTTTCATCCCGTCTGGCCCAAATGAGAACCCAAAATAATTGTCCTGGGGAAGAGGGACCCTAGATATGTTTAAACATATTGACGGGGGGCTCTGTGGTGGGCATGACGTGTTGTGTGACGTAAGTAACTAATTAATTTATTCAAGAAGACGTGGAACATAATTCCTCCTCACAAGCCATGCATGTCGCAAAGGGGGACTAAAATGCTGGAGCAGGGTAGTAAACCTTTCCCCTGTATACATTACTAAAGTTAAAAAGAGAAACTTTTGTTTTTTTTTTGGGCAAACCCACCTCTGGAGATGCTGCCCGGTTTGTTGAAAATTTTAATATTATATATATATATTTATATATTATTTATATATAATATATATATATTATATATATATATTTTTTTAATATATATTATATTATATATTATATATATATATATATTTTTTATATTATATATATTATATATATATATTTTTTTTAATTTTAAAACTTTTTTTTTTTTAGAAAAATTTTAAAAAATTTTTTTTTTTATATTATTTATTTTAATTTTTTAAAAATTTTCACATCAACTTTTTCTTTTTTTTTTTTTCCCAACCAAATTTTTCCTCCCCACCCTTTCCTGTAACCCCCAAACTTCTCTGAAAAAATTTAATTCTTTTCCCCTTTCCTCTTTTTTATTTGTTTTTTTGAAATTTTTTTAACCCCTTTTTCTTAAAAAATATTTAGTTAACAAACCATTTTCTCAAAAGTTAACCCCCCCCCCCCCCCCCATGTAAAAATTTTATCTTTTTTAAAGAATGAAAAAAAAATTTGTTCAGGGAAACCAAGGTTCTCCCTGAAGCGTTGAGAATTTCTCCTCCACCCCCTTTTTTTTATATTTTATTTTAAAAACAAAATAATTGACAAAACATTCACAAATATACGATAGAAAATAAAAAAAATAGGTAAACTCGAGCTACTCTCGAACTTCGTCCAGCTCCCCGGTGGTGGCCCCGTGCCCAGAATGCTGCAGGCATTTCCTCTCTGGATCGCAACACTGAGTCTCTGAAAGGGGAAAGCTGGTCGCCCTGTGGTCCTTGGTTTCTATGATGAGCTTTTCACCCAGCTCTATTAGGAACTTTAGAGCACACTTGCCCCATGCTCCAAGGGTCTCCGGCCCTATTGGGATGAAGTTATAGCAAGGGGGAATGTCTTCATATTTGCGGATCTTCTGGGTCTCCTTGCGGCTGGCAGCTCCATCCCCTTGCACTACAGAGTATGGCAAGTAGGTGTCTGCCAATGTGGCGGCACATGTGTGCCCCAAAGGCAATCTGCTTTCCCTTTCCTTCCAAGGTAGCAGAGTGGCTCCATCAGGACGCTTTTGACTTCCGTCAGACCTCTGCATTTGGGATTCCCGTTGAGCTGGGCAACGGGCTGTGGCGAGGCTTCTCTTTATGATGTCATTGACGTCCTCATGCCTGGCATACTTCCCGTCTGCTGTGTGACACACGAGACCATGAAGTCCGAATTGATCAGCTGTCGCCCTGCCGCAAATACACCTATGTTCGGTGAGGATGGGGGCGGTTAGGCGAAGAGCAACTCCAATCCGAATGACCTGTGGGTCTAGTCGAGTGCCCAAGGAGGAATTGGGAACAGCTAGCAGGAAATCTCCTGAGTGTGGTGCCTTCACTGCCAGGAGACGAGCTTTGTCCTTTTCCCTGAGGCGTTGGAGAGCATTGTGTTGGCGATTTTTTCCATGATCGGTTTTTCCAGGGGGGACTGTTTTTGTTCTTTGGGAGGAGCTGGTCTACTGGAGGAATCTGTAAGGGTGTCCCACCGAATCGCTGCTTTAGTAAACCTGGGGTCTCGAGCTCCTACCAGTCTCTCAAGCGTTCGGGAAAATCTTCTTGACTAATGCACTGGAAGCCAAACACGAACACAAAAAAGGGAGGAAAAAGCAACATGCGTTGCTTTGCGCACCCCTATACCTTCCAGTCGAATGGAAGGGTTGCCTGACCCATTGCTGATCCTCTAGTGACAGGTTCAGTGCCTTCTTAAGGGTTGACCTCGGGTTTGTGCGTCTATTCGTCGAGTGTTGGGTTGTCAAAGGGGTGCACACCTCAGGAAGTAAGTGAGTCTTGGAAAAAGTAAGGCACCTTGTGAGGAGATACAGAGCATCATGGGCATCAAGATTACTTATTCTCTCCTCCATTCTCATCAGGTCATTCAATTTGTCCTTGAGGACTGTGTCGATGTCCTGGTGACCCAGCGGTGCTCCCAAGAGGGTACTGTTGGACGGAGTGGTAGTAGAAACTTCTGGGAGGATTCTTCGCACAGCATTGATTATTTCCTGGTTTGCTGTGATGATTTCACACTTGGAGGGATTAAGGATGAGTCCCAAGTCTTCTCCCTGTGTTTTCACCAGTTGAAGGTCCCCTACCAGGGACACTTCAGTACCTGCCAGAGTGCCATCATCCATGTTGAGCTCGCTGCGTAGGTTGGAAGTTAGTTCTCTTACTGCCAAGCAGAAGAGAAGTGGAGCTAGTGGGTCACCATGCTGAACACCTTCTGATGAGAGAATTTCATGCTCTCCAAACAAAAGAATTGAGGGTTTGCTGAAGCCGGCTGAAATGAAGGGAAAAAGACTGGGGAAGCGATCCCGAACAATTGGCAAGACAGCATCTCTCTTTACCATATTAAAGGCATTTCTAATATCAAGTTTGACTACGGCCTTGTCTTCTGGTAGGTCCCTGATGTAGGCCCTTGCCGCGTGAGCTGCGGTAAAGCCCAGTTGGTGTGGCTGGAGTAAACTGGCAGCTTCTAGGCGAATGTTTCTTACTGCTGCTTTGGCAACGAGACAGCGAAGAGTGTTTCCAACCGCAATGGGTCTGATTCCCCCATCCTTCTTCAACGCACACAGTGAGGCTCCAAAAAAGAAAGGTTTAATTTCTTCTGGGATTCGCCCAGCCAGGCAGTTGTTGACGAAAGTTGTTAACTCGGTGAGAAGTGATGCAGATGCACCGAGTACTGGATTTACCATCTCCTTGAGGTGCTGAGGTCAAATTCCAGTGTAACCTCCTGCAGATCCTGCAGGAAATGACACAATCGCCTTATACTTCCGAATTCAGGCAAAATTAATTGTTCAGTGATGGGGTCTTTCCTCAGGGTTGTTGTTGATGGCTGTGGTGTCCTGGTTGGTGCTTGTCTCTTAGTGCTTGGGTTGTGGTCTCATCTTTGGGGGCTACAGTTTCGTCACTTGTAATTATTCGGATTGGTCCCACTGTGTTACCTTCTTCAATTTTTTTGCTAACCTGTGCGCAAATTTTCTCGTTTTCAGTGGGACTTTTCTTGGGTCTACCTTTGTGATTCCTGCGATGATGGGGCAAAGGGACACAATTATCCGTTCTTGGGTAGTTGCGCACTGCCTTGATAACTGACGTGGTTAGCAGTTTACCTCGTCTCTCAGGAACTGCAAGACAGACATTACCGAACAGGAGCAGGCTGCGCCATGCTTGGATGGTGCCTCGGGCTTCTAAGTTGGTGGAACCTCCATTCACCTGCTTAAGAAGGTCTGTGAATTTCCCTACTGCATATGGGCAAGCCACTTTAGGAATGTGGGATAGGGTACTGTTAGCAGTGGATTTGAATGCCAACAGAAGGTTATCGCAAGTGAGGAGGTTACCACTGGAATTGTCATCTGCCTGTGGAGGCTGTGGGCTGCTCTCTGCTGGGGGCATATGTGATCCCGCACACCCATTGTGTGCACGAATGCGACCATCCCTGTTGCGTGCTCGAAACTCTCCGCACACCTGACATGTGCCTCTTCTTTCATTGTTGGGTGCACTGTTTCCCTGCCTTTGTGGCTGGCTGGCTTCATCATCTGCCATACCTCAAACTGTGTGGTAAGCCCAGGCTTGGCGCTGCAGGTAGCTGTGTCACTGCCTCCAGGTTCACTGCAAGAAGCTAAGGTATGGTGCCACAAATATCGGCTCTGTAGGAAGCTGTGTGTGTCGCAGTGCCTGAAAGCTCTTTCTGACACCTTCAGAACGCCAAAGCTTAGCTTATTGTAAAATTCTTCGGCCTCGTCCTTCAAATAAATAAAGAAAACGAGACCTAATAGTACACCGTCAAAAAAAACTCCCCTGGGAAAGGGGTTTTCCCCCAGGGTGTTGTTATGGCTTGGTGCCTGTTTCTGTTTTATGTTGGGGTTTTTTTTTTTAAATTTTATTTAATTATTTTTTAATTTTTTTTTTTAATTTTTTTTAATGTAAATTTTTTTTTATATTTTTTTTATTTATTTCATACAAAAAATTTATTTTTTTATTATTTTTTAATATTTAATTTATTTTAAATTTGAAAAGAATTCCCAAAACACCCCATTTTTCCCTTTTAATTTTAATCCATTAAATTTAAAATTTAATTTTATATATAAAATTTAAATTAATATTTAATATTAAAACAAATTATAATAATTAATAATTTATTTTTTTTTTGGGGGGGATATTCCCCCAAAACCCATTTAAATAATTTTTTTTTAATTAATAATTTTTTTTATTTTTATTTTCCCCTTTTTCTGGTTTATATTATATAAATTTTAAACCCCCATTCCTATTTATTTATTTATTATCAAAATAATATTAAAAATATTCTAAAAATTTTTTTTAAATTTTGCATTAAAAAAGTTATTATTTAAATTTCTTTTTTTTAAATAAATAAAAAAAAATAAATTAATTAAAAAAAAAAATTTCTCCTTTAGAATAAAATTAATTAAATTTATTAAAATTCCCTAATTTTAATAAAAACGGCCGTACACCCAACTGGCATTTGCAAGAAACTTTTAATTTAAAGTACTTTTAAAAATTTTATTTTTTAAAATATTTTTTCATGGGGGAAAAGAAAAAAATTTTATTTCCCAGGACTGAAACTACAATTTTATAAACAAAAAAATAACCTACCAAAAAATGTAAATTTTGTTTAAATATTTTAAATTTTAAAAAAAATTAATTATATTTTTTTTTATTAAAATATTTACAAATATATAAAAATTTTAAATTTATATAAAAAATATTTTTTATTTAAAATATTTTATTATATATATATATATATATATATATATATATATATATATATATATATAATTTAATATAATATATATATATAATTAGCTGCCAAATAAAAAAAAGGGTAATTTTGCAAGAATTTTTAAAATTAAGTCCTTTTAAAATTTTTTTTTAAGTTAAAGATTATTTTTTTTTTTTATTTTAATTAAAAAAATTTAAAAATTTTGCACAAGAAGAATCTTAGAAAACTTACCTAACCTTTAAAAAAGAAAAATTTATTTTAGCCAAACCCCAACTAAATTTTTTTAAATACGTTACAATAATTTAAAAAACAAACACATAAAATATATTTTTTTTTCGTTAGGTTCAAAATGTTTTGGGCGAAATTTTGCATACACAAATTTTATTTTCCCTAATGGCAAGATGATTTTTCCCGTTTTCCCATTTTGGGCAAGAATGGTTTGCAAATTGCCATTTAATTTAAAAAATTTTAATTAAAATTTTTAATTTTTAAAAAAATAATATTTTATATATATATATATATTTTAATTTTTAATAATATTTATATATATATTTTTAATATATATATATAATATTTTTTTTTTATATTATAGTTTATATATATAAAATTTTTTTTTTTTTTAAAAAATTTTTTAATTAAAAAAAAAAAATTTTTTTTTTTTTACCCTCCCCTCCCCCACCCCAAAGGGGGGAAAAAACCCCAAAAAAAAAAAACCCCCCAAAAGAAAAAAATTTCACCCCTTCCCCCCAAACCCCCAATATCCCAACCCTCTTTAAAACAGTTGACTTAAATTTAAAGGACCCCCCCAACCCCCTTTGAATTAACCCCCTAAATCCCTTCATTTAAAATTTATTAAAAAGGGTTTTGGAATTTTTTTCCCCTTTACCCCCTTCCCCCCCGTATATTGTTCCTTTCATCCTATTAACACCTCATGCACCCCTTTAACCAACCCCTCGCCCCACAAAACCCCTTTTTTCCCCTCTTTCCAACCCTTTCAGACGACCCCCCTACCCCCCTTTTTTCCTTCCCTATAGATTTTAATTTTTTCCCTTCATTCTTCTTTGCCATTTCTTTGCCAAACCACCTAAACCCCCTTCGCCTTCTAATCTTTTTTACTCCCCCCTCCTAATTTTCCCCCCCCCAATTTTCTGCAAATTTTTACCCCCAATTCCCAGACAGGACACTCCACCCCCAAACCTCTCCTCCTCCATTTACACCAATTCCATCCTAAAAATTTGCTTACTTTCCCCTTTTATCCACCTTTTGCCCCTTGCATGATAGTTTTTTGACTCCAAATTAACTCAACGCACCATCACCTTTTTTTTTTAAAATCTAAAAACCTCATCTTCTAAACCCATCCCCGAACTCCCCCAATACTAAAAAATTCCCTTCTTCCTACTTTTCCTCCCCAATTTTAAATCCAATTTTTTTTTCCCCCAAACTTTTAACCTCCCCACCTTTCTTTTTCCCCCCCAACCACCCCACCTCAAACCCCACTCCTTTTGAATTTTTCTTTAGAATCTCCCATAAGCCAGTTCATCACAAAAAGTAACTGTGTCAATTCCCATTTTAATTTGATTCCCCAAAATTTTAATCCCCCCCCTTTCCCCCAAACCCCCTAGCATTTACTTTTTTACAACCCATCTTAAAAAATTTTAAACAACCAGGTGACTTTAAAACCCCCCTGTCTAAGACTACTTTTACCGGGAAGTATTCTCCCTTCTTTACACACCCAAAACCTGACCCTCACTATCCTCAAAAAAGCTCTTTACAGCATTTAGTAATTTTCCACCTTTCCCTAAACTTGCAACATCGCCATTGCCCCTCTATCCACTCATCATATCCCTTTTTCAAAATCCATAAATCAAAAAAAACTTCCCTACTTTTATCTAAATATTTTCACAATATGCTAATATATTATAATATTTATTTTTATATATATATATATATAATTTATATATTTTTTTTATATATTTTATATATATTATATAAATTATATATTTTATATATATATATTATTATATATATAAATATATATAAATATATTATATATATATATATATTATTATTATATTTTTGCTATTTTTATATATTTATATAATATATTTATATTATATTTATATTTTTAAATAATATATTTTTATATATATTATTATATATATTAATTCGTGCGGTTTTAAAATTTTCCCAATTTGAAAATCTTTTAAAAATTAAGTCCTTTCTAAAAAAAAAAATTTTTTTTTTTTTGATGTTAAATGAAAAATTTTATAATTTTGCAAAAAGAATTTTAAAAAACATAAAACCTTTATTAAACAAGCGCAATTATTTTAGCTAATCCTAAAAAAGTATTTTTAAAAACTTTAAAGTAATTTAATATAAACAAAAACAAAGAAAAATATTTTTTTCGTTAGGTTTAGAAATTGATTTTGGGGGGAAATCATTGAAAACACAAATTTTTTCGTCCTAATGGGAAGATGACGTTGCATTTAAACCAAGATCGCAAGTTTGCCATTCGGCACGCAATAATACAATGATACAGTAAAAGGTGATTTTAAATAGTAAAACAGCCACGTGTAAGAATATAAAATTCCCAAACCCTTTTATGACTACTCACATTTTTCAAGGAAAATAAAAGTAATACATCAAAGGGAAAGGCATGTAAAGGGTCTGCCCACCCCACCATCGCATCCCACAACAAAACAAAAACCCTGCGCGCGACACGCGTTATAAGAAAGGAACACTAAGCAGGCCCGTGGCCAACAAGATTGGTTATCACGGCATCCCCTAACTATTTACCAAGAAAAAGATTTTAATTTTCGAGTGTGGTTATTAAATTCTTCCCAAAAATTTATTAATTATAAATGGATCTAATTATATAAACCAAAAAATATTCATATTATTTTCAAAACTGTTTTTTTGAAACAAAATTTTTCCCTTATATTCCTTCGACCATGGATTGCTTGATACAACTTTCTCAACTTTTTTAAAAAATTCGATTTTTAAAATCTACACATGGTAAATGAGCTTAGAATCTTGTCCCGTTCTAATGCTTTTTTTATGTTTTTTAAACTTAGTTTTGAGACTTTTATCGTCAACTTAACAAACTTTATCGCAAATTTTTGCAAAGAACTTATAGACACATTGTCAGCATTTTGGGGGGAAATTTTTTATGAAAAGTTTTTTTTTTCTAAATATAAAATTTTTTTTTTAAAAAAAAAAAAACAATTTGATATTAAAAGTCTTAAAAAGAGAAGGCAATCAACCCAATTTTCTGGTAAGGGAACCAAAAATATTTTTGTTGAAAAGGTTGGGTTTTCCCCTTTTTGGGGTGTTAAAAAGTATTTCAGAATTTTGAAAGATTTATCAATTACGTTTCTTGGGTATTTCAGATCATTAGCTTTTATAAATTTTGGATTTCTTTACTAGAACTTGGACACAAATAGCAAGCTTCAAAAACATTGATGAGGGGAAAACAAACAGTTTAATCTATCTTTATGTGAAGAATAAAAGACTAGAAAGTTATTTGTAGGTTTTTTTTGAAATTTTTTAAAATTTTAATTCATTAATATGCTTAGGGTTTTAACTAGACCCGGGGGATTGACCTTTTCCAACTGTGAAGTATCTCCTCAGGGACTTCCCCAAAACAGTTCCCCCATCGCAAATGGGAACGCGCCTAGACCCAAGACCCCCCTTTCGAGTATCTCGGCCTTGCTGCCCAATTTTTCACGAAAATCGGATATTTTCAGCGAGCCCAGAGACCGTATGGCTACTGGGCTTATTTTTTCCAAAGGTGGTATGCAAGACACAAAAGGTCAACGACATCTAAAGGAACCCTTTCTACAGCCGGTTGCCCAGCCGAGAGGTAGCCCGATCTCTAGCACAAACCCCGCAAACTGCCCCAATAGGGGCACCTCTACCCTTGGAAGAATCGCAAGTTTGGGATGGATATACTGGTGTAACCTGGCTGGCACCTAATCCTCACAGTGTCGGGCACAGGGAGGAGCTTTGACCCCCAGGGGGATACAAGATCGGAAAGTACAGGGGCATAAGGAACAGCACAATTTTTTCGGTGGGGTTTAAGACTTGAGATATGGGGAAAAAAAAAAACTCACGTTTCCCTTAAAGAACTGCATTCCAGACTCATCGACACCACCAGGGACTTAAGACAGCCCTTTTGTTTTCCCGCGCCAGAGGGAAATGCATACTGCTACTGGGCTCAGTCTGGCTTTATAGAAACTGGAGGAGTTATAAAACCCTTTTTTATTGTTTCCAATGATTTCTATTTTCGTTTATACAATGTATTCTGCTATTTAAAAGAGTTTAAAATGTTCTTAAAAATATACAGGGGGTAGGAGAAGAAAAATATCAAACAGGGCCGGGGAGAACTTCAGTTTTCCCTGACGTACGTTTATTGTCTTCTTAGGTGAGGGGCCCCAGGAAAGTTCTAGGGTGGAACCACCCCAAAATATATATGTCGGCCGAAAGGGGAAATTTTCGATCTTGGTTAAATAGCAATGTCATCTTGCCATAAGGGCAAGTGAAAATTTGTTTTTTGCAAAATTTTGCCCAAAAACATTTAAACCCACAAAAAAAATATATTTCACTGGTTTGTTTAGTATTAAATTACGTAAACAAATTTAGAATATATTTAGTTGGGTGGAAAATAAATGTTTTTGTTTTTAAGGTTTGGTAATTTTCTAAAATTCTTTTTGGGGCAAAATTTAAAAAAAATTTTTCATTAAGATTTGGCTAAAATAAATGTTTTGTTATTTATAAGGGTTGGTAAGTTTTCTAAGATTCTTTTGGAGCAAAATTAAAATTTTTTTACATTAAGATTAATGAAAAAAATATATCTTTAAAAGAGAAGAAAAATTTCGAAGGACTTAATTTTAAATGATTTTTTTACTATTGACCAGTTTTACATATTCGGGCCCCATATATTATATAATATATAAATAATATATATTATATATATATATATACATATATAAAAATAATTTTAATATTATATATAATAAATTTAAAAAATATATATTTATATTATATATTTTGTTGTTTTTTTTTTTTTCAGGGTCATTGAGGAACCTTCTTGTGATAAAGGCCCAAGGAACATCAGAATGTCTTGCTTCTCTTCGGGCTGAAGTAAGTGGCTGCGGAAAAAGGGGCTGCAATGTTGCCGCTAATCTGGCCCTTGCAACGTCGGCATTGAATTTGACGCCATTTGCATTGACAGCAGAGTCTGCCGTGGATTTAAACAATGGTTGTCTGAAAATTGAGGAAAAATGACAGGGTTTCTTACTTGTGACGGTAAATAATAATTAATTTATTCGGTTGTGTCCCACTATTTTGCTTTTAAAAAATGGGCCCTTTTTGTACGGAAAAAAAGTCTCACAGAAAACCATGTTAAGGAAAAAAAATTTTTAAATCACTAAATGGAAACGTGTGATTGCATAGGTCAGGGTTTTGGGGGCTGATTTCCCCAACTTCCCCTGCTTTTGAACATAGTGTTACGGGCTTCAATTTTATTCAAGGTTGTATGATAAAACCACTGAAAGGGGAACGTGAATGCCAAAAAAACCCGAAATTTCTCAAAATCTACCATAAAATTTTTTTTAACTTCTTGAAAAAAAGCAAACTATTAAACCAAAAAGAAATAATTTTCTATTTTTTTCCCCCTTATAAATATTAGTGAATAAATCCTAAATGATTATTTATTTTATAAATCGAAGTTTTACCTAAATTTAAAAGTAAACTTCATATTAAATTAATATATATATATATTTTATATATATATATATTTAAAATTTATAAAAATATATATATATAAAATATATATAATTTTGTAAAATGCACTAGCCAAAAAACTCGAACCCCCGCTGCTTTGGCTCCTTAAAGGGGGGGGGAAAAAATTTTCCCTAATCCCCTGGACCAAAGACCTTAAGAGTAGGCTTTCCGCGAATTGGTGTTGTACTGCTACCGAAGGATACACTATGTTAGATGACTAAGGGGTTTAAATAATTTTATTCTAGTCCCTGTCTGGTGTACAAATGAAAGAAAGTATTTTTATTACTGTGACCCCGGGAAAGAGGGTTTATCAAAAACCTGCACTACGGGAATCGAACCCTGCTCTTTGCCTTGCAGAGGGTTCGAGTCTGGCTAGCGGTTGTTACTGTCAGTATCGGCAGTAATATAAAATACTGCTCGTTGAACTAGTACACCAAACAAGGACTAGAATAAAAATAGCCTAGAGTCATCCGCACCTTTCGTGTGTCCTTGGGTAGGGAGTACCACATCCAGTTCCACTGGATGCCCTACTCTCAAGGATCGTATGGTCCTGTGGATTAGGGCGTCATGCGTTTTCGCCCACCATAAGGCAGGCCAAAGCAGCAATGGTTCGAGTCCTTGGCTAGCGCAGTGTTGTTATTGATATATATTGATATAGGTTGGTAGACAGCAACCACCCAGGGAGGTACTACCATCCTGCCAAGTGAGTGTAAAACGAAAGCATGTAATTGTTTTACATGATGGTAGGATTGCTGGTGTTTTTTGTCTGTCTCATATATATGCAAGATTACAGGCATGTCTTGCTATTTCTACTTACACTTAGGTCACACTACACATACATGTACACGTTTATTTATACACACTCATCTGAGTTTTCTTTGATTTTATCTTAACAGTTCTTGGTCTTACTACTTTTCCTTTTATATCCATGGGGAAGTGAAATAAGAATCTTAACTCTGTAAGTCATGCGTGTTGTAAAAGTCAACTAAAAATTGATATGATAAAGCTTAGGTTTCCCCTTGACTTCTATGAGGTAGTCAACTTTCCCACAAATTTTTAATACTTTATATGGACCTTTCCATGCTACTAATAATTTATTTGACTTGATAGGCAAAAGTACCAGAACTTCATCCCCTACTTTAAAACTTCTCCTCTGACTTTTGGAATCAAAATAGGTTTTGTGCTGGAACATTGACAAGCTTAGGTTTTTCGAAACTATGTCAGAGGTCTCCTCAAGCTTGGATCTAAGGTCAAGGAGAAACTGGTAAGAAGACTGAACCTCAGCACTCACCTCCTCATTAGTCCATAAGTCATGAAGGATGGACAGTGGGCCTCTGGCCTGTCTACCATAGAGAAGTTCAAAAGGTGAAAACCCCAAAGAGTCACTGGGAACTTCCCTCATGGCAAACAAAGCACAGGGTAGGTAACGATGCCACTCCTTAGGTTTAAGGGAGCAAAGTTTCCTTAAAATGAACTTGAGAATCGAATGCTGGCGCTCAATCCTCCCATTAGAGGTGGGATAGGGTGTGGTGAAGAGAGGCTTCACTGCCAGAATTTGGTAGAGATTTTTGCATTAAGTCAATGGGGAATTTTTGCCCCACGGCCCGGGAAAAAATTTTCCCCTAGGGATGCCCATTTCTGGAGAAGATGGAAAAAAGGGCTTCAGCCACCCCCTTTTGTAGTTTTTTTTTTAAAGGGGAAACCCGCTTCAGGGAAGCTCGAAGCAAAAATCAACAATTTTTTTTTAAAAATTTTTTTTAATATATGTCCCCCAGATGAAAGTGGAGAAAAAGGGGAAAAAACGATGTCAATGGGCTACTCTTTCAAAGGGTACCTTAAAGTAGGCATTTTGACCATGGGTACTCCCCTTTGGGTACCTCGCGGGGATGACAGTTGGAAAACTTTAAAAACATTAAAAGGTAGTGAAAACTGAGGACTTTTTTGGGGCCAAAAATAGGTTTCCCTAATTTTATTTAATTTTTTACGATGCGAAAAAAAGCCCCGGCCACTGGCGGGTTTCTTTGAGCCTTTTTTAAGAACGGGCCCCTCTCCCATTGTTTGGGAACAACTAAGAGGAATAGTCTATCTCATCTAAATTTTAAATTTTGGGGAAAAATGACTTGTACAAGATCCCTTTTTATATATTCAAATTTATTTTAAAAAGTTTTTCCTTTGGATCATTTGGGATTTTTTTTAAAGGGGGCTTTAAATGGAAATTTTCTGAAGAAAGGGCAATTAGGGTTGAAAATTTTTTTTGAAAAAGGGATCCTTCGATATTCTAAAGGCAAAAAGTCGGAAAATCAAAGGATGGACAGTGGGGAGAACCCTGGGCTTTTGTCTGACCCCTAGTCAAACTTTTTAGGGGAATTTCGGAGGTGATCCCTACCCTTTCATCAAACAAGGGGAACCCAGTGATCCTTTTCCCTTTGGTTTTCGAGATTTTAGCTTTCACGGGTTTTTTAACCCCACATGAATCTGGGCGAGATATTTTTTATCTGAATTTTCAAAGGGGTTTTCCCTGCCCTTTTCGGGAGGGGGATTTGAAACATTTTAAGCCCCATCTTTGGTGGGGGGAAAAGGTAAAACCCTCAGAAGGAAGAATGGCACCTTTTACTTTAAACCTTTTGGGACGGAGCAAAAAGGGAAAATGGGAGCTAATACGGGCTTAAACCCAAACCCTTTAAACCTTTTAACGAAAAGTAACAACGGAGGGTTTGGGAAAAAGTGTCCGAAACGGCCCAATATTTTTCTGAAAGTATAGCAGAGGAATGAGTTTCTTTAAGGTTGGGGAAAGTTTAAATCAAAAATGACTATACTTGGGGGGGGGAACCCGGGGGGGCAAAAGTTAAAAAAAGGTAGATACATTAAGACCTTTAAAACTGTTCCGGGGGGGGAACAAAGGGTGCTTGGTTTCAGGTCCCTTTTAAAACCCCACCCCCAACCTTTAGGGAAAAATTTCCCGGAACCAAACCCTTACGTTTAGTCCCAACACCCCCCCCCATTTTCCCCCCCTTTCCCCCCCCGGAAAAAAGAACCCAAACCCCCCATTTTTTGGGGTCGAGAACCCCTTTAAATTCCCCCCAACCCCCTTTAAAAGGCCCCTTTAAAATTGCAAGTTCCAAATGCATTTCGCAGCCTTAGCAAGGGCCCCCCCCTTTAAAAACATTTTAAAGGGGTTCCTAATTTGAAGCCTTTTGGTTGGGGAAGGGGCTGAGGAAATGGCAGCAACCATAAATCCAAAAAGATTCATAACTGGGGATCAATTCCGGGAACTCATACCCAAAAAGGGTTCGAACAAACGAAAGTGTGTTCCCCGGGAAAGCGCTAAAGTTGTGGCCAAGCTGAAAAGGGGGAAAAACCGAAATTTTTCCTGAAAAATTAGGGGTTTTTTAAAATAATTTTTTAAAAGGAAAGGCCTTTCTTAAAAAAACCCCAAAATATACCCTCGCCCCAAATTGCTTTAAGAAAAACCAACATCCCCAGAAAAAACCCCCCGGTTAGCCCCTGACAGCAGGGAAAACCCCAGGGGGAACGGAAAAATAAAGAGGGAAGGTTATTCTTCCCCTAAACCCTTTTAAAATTTATTTGCACTACCCTGCCCCAACCCTTATCCTTAAAGGGCCGTTGGAGAAAATAAATTTTTTCCCAATTTTAAAACCCAGCGTTCAAGACCCTCGCGACCCTTTTTTTCCCTCTCCCCTTCCAAACTCATGTTCCTACTTTTTCCCAACTTCCTTTTCCTTTGCTCTTTCCTCAATTTCCCCAAAATTTTAAAATGTTTCTTCAGGGAATTTTTTAGCTCTCTCCCACGATCAAGTAAATCACGCTCCTTTTTGCCCTTCTCTTTTTTCCTTTCTTTTTTCCCTCCTTTCAATTTTTCCCCGGGGATCTTAACACTAATGAAAGATTCTAAATTTTTCTCGGTTTTTTCCAAACTTACTTCCAGCATTCACCCAAAAACGGGTATTCCCCCATTTTTTGCAAGAATAATTTAAAAAATACCAGGGGAAAATAAACGGGTATTAAAGAAAAGGGGTTTTTTTAAATTCCCCGCTCCACTCAAACTGTAAATCCCCCAAAGGGGGCTGACCCCTTTTTTAAATTAAACAATATTTTTTAAATTTAAAAAAACGGGGGGTTCAAATGCCGGCCCCAAGCAAACAGTAAGTAGAATGGGGCATTTGGGGCCCCCAACCCCAATCTTTCTCCCCAAAAAAAAACCCAAGAGTGCCCCTACAACAGTTCCCTTGAAAATAATAAAGACTCAAAAAAACCAAATTTGGGCACGGGAAAATCTGGGGGTCCCTAGAGTCTAATCCCCCAAAAGTGTTTCAAGCTCACAAAAAAAATTGGGTTGGCAGAATTAAATATTATATCTTCCCTGACTTGACTTAAAAATAAATTGAGATAAAACAATCCCCAAATTTTTTAAAATCCCTGTACCATAGAAAATGATTAATCATGGCTGGTGGTAACCATCTGTGGTATGCGGCATAAATTTCCCAAAGGGAAAGATTCGAGATGGATTTGGGAATTTTTGATTCAGTGGGAGTGACCCGGGCCCCAAGGTCGCCATTTGAAGGTTTTACTACCCCCTTTTAAAAAAATTCATCAGTTTTTCAAAAGCGGGCCCCTTCTGGGAAAAATTTAAATAAATTTAGAAAAAAAACCAAAAACTGAAAAATATAAACACTTTATTATTTGGGGAAATATGAAATTTTAAAACATTTAAAATATAAAATTTACTGTCCTACATGAAAAAAAAATGAAAAATTAAAAATATAATAAATTTTTAATTCAAAAAAAAAAAAATTTGGGGTTTGTCTGGTGTTGGTGACACTGCGTGTTGTTGCAATAGAAACCTTTGCGGGAATGATGCGGGGGGGGGGGTTTCGCAGTTTTTGGGTGAAAACCCCATGGCTCTTTTCTAGGGCCCGTAAGAATCTTCCCGTTGACGGAGACGGGGTTTCTTGACTGCTGAAATGACGGGGGGTTTATGTCCTGATTCTTATCAAGTCCCAAGGAAATTTAAACCCAAAAATGGGAGGCTCTGGGGACGTTTTTTCCCTTTCTCCTTCATTTTTTCTCGTTGTTTGGGACAGGTGACCCTCTCGGTTTCCAACCCTTGAAAAGATGGGGACAGGTTACCCACTGCTTAAATAATCACTCTCTATGAAAAGGGACATACCAAAAAGATGGGGTTGATTATTACAACAGTAAAACCTTGAGAAAGACAAAGGGCAATTTAGAGCAAGATTTAAGAAAGGCTAATTTTAAATTTTTTGGAAAAAAAGTAAAGTTTTTAAACCAAAAAATTTCCACTAGAATAAAAGGGGTGGGGCATGTCTTACGGGAGTGCTGGAGCGGGTTAGCTAGGGTTTAAACTGTTTGGTTGGGAAAGCCCCACCCGTCACCTTCCGGGGGGGGAAAAAAAGGGGGGGGGTTTGCAGGAGCTGGGCTGACCCCCCCCCTTAAAAAAGCACCCGGCATCAAACTAAAAAATTTGGGGGGGGGGGAAAAAAAGGGGGGAATAGGGGGGGACTTGACTTACCCTCCCCTTTTAACAAGAAACCCGGGCAATAAAAATTTTTTTTACATATACCCCTCGCTATTTCCTATCTACTAAATTTTTTCCCTCACACCCCCCCCATCCCAAGACTTATATTTCCAAGGAGTATAAGAAGAATAGGCGGGGAAAAAAGTTCTAACATGTGGAAGTCGCGTAAGGAAAAAATTCTTCTACTGCTGTCACGACTTAACCATCAGGGAAAAAATTTGGGATGAACATTGATATACAAAAATAGGGAACTTAAAACCGGGATTGCCAAGGGTCCACCCAAGAGGGGGATTTTGGGTTTCCCCTTAAAAATTTTTTCTGGTATATAAAAGGGTTTTTGTGGTCCATTTCTAAAATAAAATTCTTTTCCCCAGAAAAAAAAATTTAAGTTTGGAGTACCTCCCCAAAAGGGGCAAAACTTTCCTTTTCTATGTGGGAGTTTTGGTTTCTGCGGGGAAGGGATTTTTCCGGCTTAGGAAGCATACAGGAAGGGAGAAAAAACCTCGGGTTTATTGTAGTAGAAACTGCAAGTAACCCAGAAATGGGGGGGCAGCAGTTTTTAAGGGCCAAAAAGGGGTTTTATTAATTCTGGAATTTTTAAAGGGTTATAGGGTCTTTAAAAAATATATTTTTTAATCTTTTAAAATTTTTTCCCCCCGACTACATCGGAAAGTTCAAGGGGTTTTCCTTCACAGACTTTTTGGGAAATTTTCGGATAAGATGCCTTTTTAAGTCGAAAGGGGTTCGGGAAAAAACCGTGCATAAAAATTTAAAGGGAACCCCAAAAAATCGCATGACCCTTTTTGGGTTTTTGGGGGAAAATTTAAAATTTCAAATTTAAAAGCTTTGATTTAGGGGGAGAGGTTTGCAGAGAGTTATTAGAAAGTATCAGTCCAAGATATCAAATCTTGTTATTCCCAAAGGGAAAGCATTTTTTCCCGGCCCTTGGGCAGTGGGGCCCATGCGAGCGTAACCTACGAAAAAAAGGGATGTTAATGTTTGGTTGTTCGCCCCACGTGGTTTTCATTACGAAAAGTTATAAAAATAAACTGAAAAAATTTGGCAAAATTCCCAAAAAACCTTTTATCACCCTCCGTGGGTTAGCCCGGGCTTTTAAACCAAAAACCGAAGGGCATGGGTTTTTAAAACGCTCACCCTTTGGTGTGTAGGAAAAGCGGTGTACTGCAAAAGAAGGATCTAAATTACTTGTTTGTATGCCTGCGAAAATATCAATCTCTAAAAATAAAAGGAACGTTAAAAATTTTTTGTAGACCTATCTATCAAGGGCAAAGGCTCGCATCCCACCGAGAAATAGCTTTAAAGGGGCCTTGAAGTAAAATAGAAATTTATATGAATTATCCTCCTTCAAAACCATGCCCAAATGGGGAGCAATGCAGATACTAAAGGGTTTCACTGATTTTAGTTTTAATAATTTGCCCTCCCTCTGGGTCAAATGTACCCCTCGGGTTTGGAACGGGTTTACGGGATAATTTCCTTTTTGATAGGATTTTTTCATCATAAGTCAATTTAGGGGACAAACCGTGGGGGTAACCCCCTGGAAAAATCATAAAAGACGTCTGAAAATTTACTACACATTGAAGTAGTTCTTTGGCTTTATGGTCACCCAAAATGATTCTTTAAATTATTAATGTTTTGCGTCCGAGGGGTTTCAAAAAGTCACCAAGCCCATGTATTTTCTTTATCATAGTCTGGGGGTTTAGATGTGTAAATTATGCACACCTTACTTTCCCTTCCCATTTGCGATTAAAGTTGTGGGGAAAAAAACAAGTAAAAATTTAAAAGGCAGTTAACCGAATTTTTTTCCAGAAAATTTTTCCCTTAAGGAGGTTGTAGAAAAAGTTTAGGTTTCCTTTTTGTTTCCCGGGGGAGGTAGTCAACTTTCCCCAAATTTTTTTAATTTTTTTATATGGCCCTTTCCCCCCTTACTCAAAAAATTTTTTTGAATTGTTTGGGAAAAAAGGTACCAGAACTTCCCCCTTTACTTTAAAACTTATCCTTGATTTTTGGGAATCAAAATAGGTTTTTTTTCTGGCCCAATTGAAAGCTTTTTTTTTTTTCGAAACGGTCACGGGTCTCCTCAAGTTTGGATCAAGGTCAAGGAAAACGGGTTTAAGAAGACTGAACCTCAGCACTCACCTCCTCATTAGTCCAAAGTCAGGAAGGAGGGGACAAGGGGCCCTTGGCCTGTCTACCATAGAGAAGTTCAAAAGGTAAAAACCCCCAAAAGAGTAAACGGGAATTCCCCTCAGGGAAAAACAAAGCACGGGTAGGTAACGATCCCCACTCCTTAGGTTTGGGGGAAAAAACTTTCCCAAAAATTTGGATTGAAAAATCAAATGCGGGGCGCTCAACCCTCCCATTAGGGGGGGGGATAGGGTGTGGAGAAGAGGGGCCTTCACCCAAAGAATTTGGGGTAGAAGGGTTGCTTAAAAGTCATATGTAAAAGTGTCCCACGGTCAAAACAAAATTTCTTAGGGTGCCCACCCCGGGAAAAGGGGAAAAAAGGGTTTCAGCCCCTCGTAGTAGTTTTTGGTCTTAAAGGGAAAAAGGCTTCAGGGGAAACTCGAAGCATAATCAACAATGTTAAATATATATATTTTAAAATATAATAAATATATATATATAAAATTTTTATATATATATAAAAAATTTTATATATAAAATATATATATATGTCCCCAGATAAAGTGGAAAAAGGACCAACGTGTCAGTAGCAAATTTTTCAAAGGGTCCAAAAAAGATGGGCATTTGCCCATAGGTACCGCCTGGTACCTCGCGGGGATGACAGTTGGAAATTTTTTAAACACATCTACAATAGGGTAGTCCCCCAAAATCTGAGGATTTTTTTGGGCCCAAAAAAATGGGTTCCCCCAAATTTTTTTTAAAGGGTTTTTTACGATGCGAAAAATTGTCCGGCCATGGCGGGTTTCCATAAAGCCTTTTTAAAAAAACCTCTTTGCTTGATTTTTGGAAAAAACAAAGATGGAATAGCCCTAACTCTCTAAATTTAAATTTTGAATACTGACTTGTCAAGATACCTTTTATTTTTTTCAAATTTATTTTGAAAATTTTTTTCCTTTGGATAAATTGGGTTTTTGTTTGTGGCATTATGGCAATTCTAAATAGAAGACCCAATTACGTTGAAAATTGACGAAGGAGTCCTTCGATATATCAAAAGGCTTAAAGTCAGAAAAAACAAAAGGTTGGAAAGTAGGAGAACCCGGGCTTTTTTTCTGACCCCAAGTCAAACATTTAGGTATCAAAAGGTGTATCTTCACTTTCATTAAAAAGTGAACCGGGACCTTATTTCCTGTTTTCGAGAGTAGCATCACGGTTTTTTAAACCCCACATGAATCTCGCGGTGGGGGTCTCATTGAATTTTTGGGAAGGGCTTCTCTGATCTACAGGAGGAGGTTTTAAAAACACTTATGCCCTTCTTTGGTCCCTGAAAGGCAACCTCAAAGGAAAAAAATGGCACCTTTTACTTTAACCAAATTATTTCGGAGCAAGAAGGGGGGGGGGAGCTATTTATGGCTTCAGAAAAACCTTTGGGGAACCATTTTAGACTTAATGTAAAAGGGAGGGTAGGAAAAGGGGTCCGTACGGCCCAAGTAGCTGAAAGTATAGCAGAGAAATGAGTTTCTTTGGGTTGGGGGCCCGCTTATCAAAAGGGATTTATACATGGCATCCAGGGGCTGGGAAAAAATGGTAGTTTACTTAAGTCCTTTAAACTGTTCCTGAACAGAAGGGGGGTTTGGGTCTTACATCTTTAAAAAAATTTTTAAACTTTTTGGACCTTTTTAAGAAGGACTTTTCGGGCGTTTATGCCCTTAAACCAAAACAAATGACAAACGGGATTTAAAAGAAGTCATTTTTTTTTCCACTAGAGGCTTTGATTTTTTAAAGGGTTTGGGATGAACCCTTGCCCTTGGGGTTTTCGACCCTTTTTAGGTCTTTAAGGAATTTTTTGACCCTCAACTGAAGGCCAGCACCCCTCGCAATTTCCTCAGCTTTAATCGGGTTTACGTTCTCTAATGAATGTTCGTATTGGTGAGGAAGTGGCCTTAAGGAAGGCCCAGAAAACCAAATGAATCTTTTAAGAGATTCAAACTGCAAAAAAAATTCCGAACTCTCACCCAAAAGTCAACAAACAAAAGATTTTTCCCTTTGTAGCTGCTGAAAGTTTTTGGCCAACTGTAAAGGGGCATACCAAAAAATTTTTCCTGTAAGAATTAGTGGTTTTTTGTATGCTTTAAGGTTTTTGGGCCCCTTCTTCAAAAGGTTAAAATTTACATATGAAAATCCTGCAAAAAGTTGCATGGGATTTTTAAAGCAGAAACCAAAAAATAACTTTTCCTAACCTGGTAGCCCCAGGTGTCAGCGGGGCCTTTCCCACAGAGGGTAGGGGTATTTTCAAACCTAAATAATGTATGAAGTTTTTTTTTCCTTCCCCCTCTGTGAAGGAGGAAAATTTTAGGTTTTGGGAAAATATGTGCACAGCTGAAACATTTTTTCCATTACTCTTTCTTTTTAATTTTGCTGTTTGTGAGAAAGTTAATTCTTATTCTTTTAATTAAAGGCGACTTTTTTCGACCCTCGCGATCCTTTTTTCTCCCCTCTCCCCCCATTTTCTCAAATTTTTCCCTCAACTTCTCAAACCCTTTTTTTTTTCCCCAAAATTTTCCCCTTTAAATTTTAAACCCTTGTTCTTCCGTACTTTAGCTCTCTCCTCACGATAAAATCAACCCACGCCCCCCTTTTTTTTTCTTCTTTTCTCTTTCTTTTTCCCTCTCTTTCAAGTCTTTCCTGGATCTTAAAAGCTTTTAAAGGGAAAGATTCTAAAATTTTTTCCCCCGGGTTAAAAACCAACTTACTTCCAGCATTTTATCCAAAACTGGTTAAATTTCCCCCATATTTGCAAAAATAACTTAAAAACCCCGGGGGAAAAAGAAACGGGTTTTTAAAAAAACGGAGCGTTCAAAATTTTGCCCACCAAAAATGTAAAAAAATCCAGAGGGCTCGATCCCTGTTTAAATTTAAAAAATATTTATTAATTAAAACAAGGGGTTTTATGCCGGCCCCCGAGCAAACGTAATAAAAATGGGGGCACTTGATCCATCCAAAACTTTCACCCCAAATCAAGAGTGCCTTTCAAAAAGTTCCCTTTTATATAATAAAGAGCTCAATGTAACAAATTGCCCCTGGAAAATCTCGGGGCCCCCCAGAGTCCCAAACCCCCAAAGTGTTTCAAACTCACAAAAATTAGGTGGCAGAATTAAATATTATATCTTGCCTGACTTTTACTTACAATAAATTGAGACTATAAAAATCACCAAAAACTTTTAAATACCCGTTTCTGGTTTGTCCCCCAAAATAGAGAAGATTACTCAGGCTGGTTTGGTTTTAAACCCTCTGTGGGATTTCGGCCCCAAATTCCAATGGTAATTCGAGATGGAGTTAATCTTGATTCGTAAGTTGATCCTGGCAGGGGCGCCACTTGTGAAGGCTTACTCCCGCCCTGTAACAAAATTCATCCGTATTATAAGGGTGGCTCCTTCTCGGGAAAATTAATGAAAAGAAAAAAAACAAAAACTGACCCCAAATTTTTAAACCCCTTTTTTTTATTTAGGAAAAAAATGAAATAAAAAACACCTAAATATGAAAAAAGTGATCCTACATGAAAGAAAATTAAAAAATTAAAAAAAATAAATGATATCTGAATTCAACGCCCCCAAAAAAATTGGGGGTTTTGGTGTTTTGGGAACAAATGCGTGTTGTTTCAATAGAACCATTTTTGATGGGTGTGGGGGGGGGCGCAGTTGTTTGGGGACAACCCCCTGGGTCGGGTTTTAGTGGCCAAAAAGTAAATTTTTCCCCCGATACCCCTTTTTGTTTTCCCCCCCCCCCCCCCCCCCCCCCCCCCGAAAGCGGGGGTTTTGCCGCTTAAAAACAAAGTCCACCAAAAAAAAATTCCAATATGGGAAGTTTTCTAGGAATTAGTCCGTCTCCCTTTAATTTTTTTTCATTGATTTTACGGGGGGTGGGGCCCCTCTTGTCATTCCCAAACTGAAAAGATGAAAGGGTTTCCCATTCTTTAAAAAATCCCTTCTCCCCTTTATTTGTAAAAATAAAAGAAAGTTTGTTTTAAAAAATTGGGATTTGGGGAAATTTTTTTGTTTTGGGGGATTGTTTTTTTTGATTAAAAAAATTTAAAAAATTTGTAAAGGGGGGTTTTTTTAATGGGTGGGGGTGTTGGTTGTGTTTTGTTTGGGGGAAATTTTTGGGGGGGGAAAAAAAACCGGGAAAAATGGGTGATTATTAAAAACAGCCAAGCAAACTAATAACTTTGGGGTTGGGGAAAAAAGGGGTAAGTTTATTATTATTAAAAGTGGGGAAAATTTTAAAAATAAATTCCACTTAAATACAAGGAACCTTTTTTCCCTTCCGGGGGCTGGGTTTTGTAACCCCCCCTTTTCCGGGGGCCCAAAGGTACCCCGGGGGGGGGGGGAAGGGGAAAGGGAAAGAAAGGGGGAAAAAAAATGAGGGGGTTTTGAATGAAAAAAAGGAGGCCGGCAAGGGGAAACTTAAGGGGGGGGGAAAATTTTGGGGAAAAAAAAGGCGGGGTTTTGAAAAGCGGGGGTTTTCTTAATTAAAGGTAACAAAATGGCCCGGAAAAAAAACTAAAAATTTTTAATTCGTATTATTAGAAAAAAAATTTTTAGGGAAAATGGGTTTTAACCCCCTTTCCCCGGGGGAAAGAATTTTTAAAAAGAAGAAGGGGAAGGGGGAAAATTTTTCAAAATGGAAGCCAATGGGGGTTGGGGGTTTTGGGGGGAAAATGTTTTAGGGAAAAGTGAATTTTGGGGGGATGGGGAAAAGAAAAGGGAAACCCAAAGTCTTGGTTTTAATAAAAAAATTTTTAAAAAAAGGGGGGGGGAAATTTTAAAAAAAAAAGGGGGGGTTAAAAAAATCAGGGGTTTATAAAGAGTTTGAGTTAAAAAAAGGGGTTAAAAGGTTTAAGGATGCTCCAAAGGAAGGAAAAGAGGGAACAAAATGGTATTAAATTTTTTGGATTATGTGGAAAAAATAAAAAGAGGAAGTGGAAAAAAATGGGGATGGTGTATAAAATGGAGGGGGAAGAAGGGTGAGGGGAAAAGGATTTTGGGGAAAGGGGGAGTGAAAAAGGTTGGGGGGGGTTTTAAAAGGTTGAAAAATGGTTTGGGGAAATTTAAATTCCAAAGTTTTGTGAAAAAGATGGGGGAAAAGGAAAAAGGGGAAAATTTTGGGGTGAGGGGTAAATTGGTAAAAGGGGACCTTTTAAAGGAAAATTTTTAAAAGGGGAAATTTTGGGGGTTAAAAAATAAAAAAATTTTGAAAAAGGGTTAAATAAAAAACAAGGGGATGATGGGGGGCCCCTGTAAGAAATTTTTGTTTTTAAAAAATTTTTGGGTGGAATTTAAAAAGGGTTGAAAGGGTAAAATTTTCTTCCCGGAAGGGGAAAGGGGGTTTTAGAGGGGAATGGGGGAAATTTGGGTCAAAAAAATTTTTTAAAAACTTTTAAAATTAAAGGAAGAAAGGGGGGGGAAAAGGGGGGGGTGGCAAAAAACAAGTAAGAAGGGGGGAAAAGGTGGGGGATAAGGGAAGGGGAAAAAATCGGGTGGGAAAAAATTTTAAAAACGGGGGTATTGGAGGGTTTTGGGCTTTTTTTTAATAAAGGTTTAAAAGGGGAAAAAGGGGGGGGGGAGAGTTTAAATTTTTAAAAAAGGGGAAAAAATTTAAAAATTTTGGGAAAAGTTTTGATTAAAAGGGGGTTGGGGGGGGGGGAAAAAAAAGAGGAAACGAATTGGTTTTGGAAAGAGAAGTTAAAGGGGTGGGGGTTGGAGAAAAAGGGGTTTAATTTAAAATTTTTTAAAAAGCAATTTAAAAAGGAGGAAGAGATTGGAAGAAAACGAAAAAGGAAGAGAGTGGGGCAAATTTTAGAAGTAAAAGGAAAGGTATTTAAAAAAGGGAGTTAAGATTTTAAAGAAAATAAGAAAATATTTGGGTTTTGAATTTAAAAGGAGAAACCCCTAAAAAGGGAAAGGGGGTTTGGAAATTTTTCCCCGGTTTTTAAAAAAAAGATGGGGGTTAAAAGAAAAAATGAGGGATTGGAGAGGGGGGAATTAAAAAAAGGGGGCTTTTTTAAATTGGGAAAGAAAGGGACTTTTTTTATGATTGGCCATTGGGGGATTCTTTTAAAAGGAGTGAAGGGGGAATTTAAAAGGGGGGAAAATTTAGGTTGCATTTTGAAAAAAGGAAAAAGGGTATCAAATGATTTAGAAAAAGAAAAAGGGGGGTTTAAAAGGGGGGGAGGGTTGGGAAGTTTTAAATGGGGGGTTTTCAGATAACCCAAAAAAAAAAGGGGGGGTTTTAAGGTTGACGAATTTTCCGGGGGGGGATTGGGGAAAATTAATTCTTTAAAGAAAGGGGGGGTTTTTAAAGGGTTTTAATTCAAATTAAAAAAATTGGGTTTTTTTTTTGGGTTTTGGAAAAAAAGGTGGGAAGGGTTTTTTGCGGGGGGTTTGCGGTTTAATGGTTTGGGGAGGTCAAAAAAAACCCCTTATCTTTAAGGGGGAAGGCAAAGGGAAAAAAGGGGGGAAAATGTAATGGGAAAAAGGGTTTAAAGGGGGGGTTTCCAGAAAACCTTTTTTTAAAAAAAAATTGGGGGGTTTTTGGGGAAGGTTGGGAAGGGTAAATGGGAAGGGAGGGCGAAAAAAAGGAAAAGGTTTTTAAGGGGGATTGGGAAGGAAAGTTTTTTCCCGGGGGCCTTTTAAAGGGCCAAAAAAAGAGGGGGGGGGTAAATAAAATTTTATGGGGGGGAAAAAAAAAAATTTTCGGAGTGAAGGGGGGGAAAATTAAAAGGGGGTTAAAAAGGTGTTTGGGGAGTTAAAAAAAAGCAAATTTTAGGGGGGGCCAAAATTGCAGAAGAGGGGTTGTTGAGGGGGGGTTTTGGCATTTAGAGAAAAGGGTCAAAGTGAAAGGGAAAGGAAAGCATATTTAAAAAACTATTAGGAAAGGTGAAAGGGAGGGGTAAAGGGGGTCCTCGAAAGGGGTTTGGGGGTAAAGGGGGGAAAGGAGGGTTTTTTGGGCGAGGGGCTTGGATTCCAGAAGCGTGCGTGAGCTTTTAGATAGGGGTGAATTGGGGAGAATGATACTTTTGGGGAAATGAGTTTTTGTTGGAGTGTGAGCAGGGTAAATTTAGTGAAAAGGGGGTTTGGGAAAAAACCCGGTTTTTTTTTCATATAGTCGACTTGGGGTTCCTGGAAAATGGGAAATACAATCCTTTCACTTTTTAAAAGGAGGGGTTTTTGGGGTAATGGGAGTTTGGAGGGATATGTTGTGTATCTTTATACGTTATAATGCTTCTTTTAAAAGTTGTATTTTTAAGTCCCCCCCTCTGTTAAAAACAGTGAAATGTGTTTTTAGTGTGGTGAAAAATGTTTTTAAATGAATAATGAAAGTATTTTCTTTTTGGGGTTTTTTTTTCTTTTTTTGGGGAACCCGCCTGCTGGGGAAAGGCCTGAAATTGTTTAAATATTTTTATAAATTATATTTTTAATATATATATATAAATTTAGATATAATATATATATATATATTAAAATATATAAATTTTTTATAAATATTTATAAATTTTTTATAATAAAAATTATATATATATAATTTATTATATAATTATATATGTAAAATAAAATATAAAAATTTTTTATATAATATATATTTTATATATATATATATTTTATTTTATATATATATTTAAAATATAAAGTTTATGCACATGGGGAATTGCAAGAGGTTGGGGGGCAGGTAAACTTTTCGGATTTTCAGGGTAAATACTGAAACAAAGAGACTGACCAAAGGGCAAGATGAAAAGAAACCCCGTGTGAATACTTTGGGAAAATCATATTCCATTTCATCATTTAACGTTTAAAAAGTGGGAAAAGGGTTTTGCAGATTGATAGGGTTGTGGATGGTGGTAGTGAGTAAGTTTGGCCCCGTTGGGGGTGGGGGGGAAAAAAGGCCCACACTGTGTGTGAGGCCGGCCCAAAATTATAGTATATCAAACCCCCGAAAAAATCTCATAAAAAATCTTCTCCAGCACCATGCGGGGCATGCTTTCCCGTTTTTAAACTAGAAAAAGGAAATTTCGTGTCGATTTCAAAGGAATAATTTAAAAAAGGTTTTGTTATGGAAAAAAAATGTGGAAAGGGTTTAAAGTTAAGAGGGAGTGAGCAGCCAGGTGGCCCCCCTCGCACGTCAGGGGGAGGGGAGAAAGGTGGGGCCGTGTGTAAAATGGTGAAGGAAGTCACTGGTAGGAAAGACACTGGGGTCAGCACTGGGACATACCCACATCTTTCATGACCCTACTGAAAAAAAAAAAAATTTTTTTTACTGTAAGAAAATTTTGAACAATATCATAGTGTGCAAGTCCATGTTAGTGTACCCCTCATCCCTCTACCCGGTTTAAACCCTACCCAAAAAACCTGCCCCCATCCCCACGCAAAAACCTGGGCCCCCCCAACCCAAATCCGCAAACCCCCCAAGCCCCCCCAAGGCCACCCCGGTCAAGTTTTAAACCCTATAAAAACCCCGTAAAGTTTGTAACCAGAAAGGATGCCAATCAGGAAGAATCGAGCAGTAGGGGGAAAAGGCTTCGTTGTCTCAACCCTAATGGTTTTCCCCCGCAAAAATGGGAGCTGGGCCCCGGTTCAGGGTTTTCCCCCTGTGGTGCCCCAAACCACTTCAGGCCCTGAAATCCACTCCCAAAAGATTCGTCCCCTCAGATAAATTTTGGAAGCAATTAAAAAACCCGGGACCAGGGGCACTCCACATATTTCCCCCAACCCCGCCACAGGCAGCGGGAAGCTTACGACCTCTTAAAAAATAAAAGATTTGGGTTTTACCCATCCCACCCAAACCAAAACAAGGCATGGCACAATAGACCCCAAAATGGGTTTTGGTCTAAAGGCAAGCGTTTTCGCCCCAACATGAGGTGGTTTGGGTCCCTTTTTAGTACGTGTATATTGATATATATATATATATATATATATTTTATATAATATTTTATATATATTTATATATATTTTATAAATATATAATATATTTTAAATATTATATATATATATATAATATATTATGGCGTTGCCCCAAAAAAGGGCAGGGAAATTGCGATCTTGGCTTAAATAGCCGCTATCTTGCCATATAAAAACAAGTGAAAAAATTTTTGTATGAATTAAATTTTGGGGAAAAACATTCTGAAGCTAAAAGAAAAAAAAAAAATTTTTTTTTGTATTTGTTTAGTAAAAATTATTGTAAAAAAATCTAAAATATATTTAGTTGGGGTTTGGCTAAAAAAAAATTGCGCTTGTTATAATAGGTTAGGTAAAATTTTTTAAGAAATTTTTTGGTGAAAATTTAAAAATTTTTTTCAAACAACATTAACGAAAAAAAATATATCTTTAAAGGTATAAGAGAAAAATTTTTGAAAGGACTTAAAATTTTTTAAAGAGTTTCCCCGGGTAATTGACCAGTTTTACTATTCGGGGAAAGCTTTTATATATAATATATATATATATTTATATATAATTTTATATAATATATATATATAATATATATAAAAATATATATAAAATTTTATATACATAAATTTTAATTAATATATATATTACTATATTATATTATATATATATATATATATATATATATATATATATTATATTATATATATATATATTATATATATATTATGTCGTGCCGAACAATTAAAACTGGTCAATTAGCGAGAACTCATTTAAAATTAAGTCCTTTCTAAAATTTTCTCTTATAAGTTTAAAGATATATTTTTTGATTAATGTTAATGTAAAAAATTTTAATTTTGCACCAAAAGGAACTTAGAAAACTTACCTAACCTTATTATAACAAGAACAATTTATTTTAGCCTAACCCAACTAAATATATTTTAGATTTGTTTACAATAATTTAATACTAAACAAACACAGTGAAATATATTTTTTTTCGTTAGGTTCAGAATGATTTTGGCAAAATTATTGCATACCCAAATTTTCACTTGTCCTATATGGCAAGATGAGCGTTGCTATTTAAACACAGATCGCAAGTTCTGCCTATTCGGCACGACATGTATATATATCTATCTATATCTATTATATATTATATATATAATTATATATATATATATATAATATATATATATTTTATATATATATATATATTATTATATATATATATATATATATATATATATATATGTGTGTGTATGTATGTCGTGCCGAATATGTAAAAAATGGTCAATTATCAAGAACTCATTTAAAATTAAGTCCTTTCTAAAATTTTTCTCTATATGTTTAAAGATATATTTTTTTTCATTATTGTTAATGTAAAAATTTTTAATTTTGCACCAAAAGAATCTTAGCTAACCTTATTATAATAAGCGCAATTTATTTTAGCCTAACCCAACTAAATATATTTTAGCTTTGTTTACAATAATTTAATACTGAACAAACACAAAGAGATATATTTTTTTCGTTAGGGTCAGAATGATATATATATATATATATTTATATATATATATA
This sequence comes from Cherax quadricarinatus, assembly GCF_026875155.1. Taxonomy (NCBI): domain Eukaryota; kingdom Metazoa; phylum Arthropoda; class Malacostraca; order Decapoda; family Parastacidae; genus Cherax; species Cherax quadricarinatus. Next base: position 22,888,792 of record NC_069490.1, on the reverse strand, counting down.
TATATATATATATATCTATCTATCTATATATATATATATATATATATAGGATGGGGTCCACCTCTGGTGTAAATTGGGGGGACCCATAGCCTCGGAGAAGTGGATAAAAAGGCTTCAAGGAAGAATATTTGGATTTCTTCCTGAAGCCATTTGAATATTCCACTTCCCCTACCACCCATCTTTTAAACTATTTTTTTTACCATAGGAATATTTTATTACATAATATGGAACAGAAGATTTAAGAGATACATTGTTGATATAAAGGTGGCATATACGGTACATGTTGTTACGTGTGTATCACCGATTATAAGGCGAAAATCTCATCCAGCTCCTCAGAGCTGGGCGTGTGCCCAAAATGCAGCATGCATTACCCCTTTGAACAGCCGCACTGAGCCGCTGGAACAGAAAACTAGCTGCCCTGGGATCCTAGTTACCTGATGAGTCTTTTTCCCAGCTCCTTAAGGAAATTAGATGCACTTTTTCCCCATGAGCCATGGGTCTCTGAGCTATGGGAACAAACATATAATGATGGCAAGTTCTCCATATTTTCTAGACTTTTGGGACTCCCTAAAGCTGGCAGCTGCCCCTCCTTCCTCCCTGGTGTATTGGAGATAGGTATCAGCCAAGGTAGATGCACATGTATAGTCCCACACCACCTGCTTCCCATCTGTCCAGGCTTGAAGGGTGATACCATCTGGACGCTTCTGGCTGCCGTCAGATCTGCATAGTTGCGGTGGCTCCCTTACTGCTGGGCATCCAGCTGTTGTGAGGCTCCTCTTGATAATGTTATTAACCTCCTCATGTCTTGCAATCTTTCCCTCGGATTTACGGCACACAAGACCATGGTACCGAGTCGGCTCTGCTGCTTCACTGCCACAAATACACCTGTGTTCGGCGAGAATAGGGGCGGCAAGTCGAAGGGCAACACCGATGGGATGGTCTGTGGGTCGAGGCGTGTGCCAAGGCTGGAGTTGGGAACAGCCAACAGAAAGTCCCCAGCATGAGGGGCTCTCACTGCCAGCAGGCGGGCTCTATCCTTCCCTGACACACTCTGAAGCATCGCTGAGGCTATATTTTCCACTATTGGACCATATATTATATATATATATATTATATATAATATATATATATATATTTATATATATATATATGAACACTCTGGCCGATTCCCACCAAGGCAGGGTGGCCCGAAAAAGGAAAGCTTTCATCATCATTCACTCCATCACTGTCTTGCCAGAAGGGTGCTTTACACTACAGTTTTTAAACTGCAACATTAACACCCCTCCTTCAGAGTGCAGGCACTGTACTTCCCATCTCCAGGACTCAAGTCCGGCCTGCCGGTTTCCCTGAATCCCTTCATAAATGTTACTTTGCTCAGACCCCAATAGCACGTCAAGTATTAAAAACCATTTGTCTCCACTCCTATCAGACACGCTCACGCATGCCCTCTGGAAGTCCAAGCCCCTCGCATACAAAACCTCCTTGACCCCCTCCCTCCAACCTTTCCTAGGCCGACCCCTACCCCGCCTTCCTTCCACTACAGACTGATACACTCTTGAAGTTTCGCTCCATTGTTTCTACATGTCCGAACCACCTGAACAACCCTTCCTCAGCCCTCTGGACAACAGTTTTGGCAATCCCACGCCTCCTCCTAACTTCCAAATTACGATTTCTCTGCATTATATTCACACCACACATAGCCCTCAGACATGACATCTCCACTGCCTTCAGCCTTCTTCTAGCTGCATCATTAATCACCCATGCTTCACTCCCATACACGAGCGTTGGTAAAACTATACTGTCATACATTCCCCTCTTTGCTTCCAAGGACAAAGTTCTTTGTCTCCACAGACTCCTAAGTGCACCGCTCACCCTTTTCCCCTCATCAATTCTGTGATTCACCTCATCTTTCATAGACCCATCCGCTGACAGGTCCCTCCCAAATATCTGAATACATTCACCTCCCCCTTTCTCTCTCCTCCAATTGATATCCAATCTTTCATCACTAATCTTTTTGTTATCCTCATAACCTTCTTTTCCTGTATTCACTTTCAATTTTCTTCTTTTACATGCCTACCAAATTCATCCACCAACCTCTGAAACTACTCTTCAGATCACCCAAGAGCACAGTGTCATCAGCAAAGAGCAACTTTTTACAACTCCCACTTTATGTGTGATTCTTTATCTTTTAACTCCACCCCCTTTCCCCAAGCCCCTCGCATTTACTTCTCTTACAACCCCATCTATAAATATATTGAACAACCACGGGGGACATCAACATCCTTGTCTAAGGCCTACTTTTTTCTGGGAAAAAATCTCCCTTTCTTTCCTACATACTCTAATTTGAGCCTCACTATCCTCGTAAAAACTCTTCACTGTTTTCAGTAACCTACCTCCAATACCATGCATCGTTGTTAGGTAAGACACATATGCAACAGTTAGGCATCTTTATTTCGAAACGTTTCGCCTACACAGTAGGCTTCTTCAGTCTAGTACAGAAAAGTTCATAAAAGCAGAAGAGACTTGAAGAAGATGTATCAGTCCATCACCACTTGAAATTTTGAGGTGGTCAGTCCCTCAGTCTGGAGAAGAGTATTGTTCCATAGTCTAAAACCCTAACAACCTGTCGGTATTTTATACCATTTTAATGTTTCCATACTTCTGCAACATCTGCCCATTGCCCCCTATCCCCCCCTGTCATTACCCCTTTTCCAAATCGATAAATGCCACAAAAAACCTCTTTGGGCCTTATCTAAATATGTTCACTTATATGTTTCACTGTAAACACCTGATCCACACACCCCCTACCTTTCCAAAAGCCTCCTTGTTCATCTGCTTATCTTATTCTCCGTCTTACTCTTAATTTTTCAATAAAAAACTCTACCATACACTTTACTCAACAGACTTACCCCCCTATAATTTTTGCACTCTGTTTTGTCCCCTTTGCCTTTATACAAAGCAACTATGCATGCTTCTTGCCAACCCCTAGGTACCTTACACTCTTCCATTCATTTTTTAAATAATGGCACCAACCACTCCAAACTATATCCCCACCTGCTTTTAACATTTCTGTCTTTACCCATTAATCCCAGCTCCCTTTTACCCCCTTTCATTTTACCTACTGCCTCACGAACTGCCCCACCTCACAACTGGCTCTTCCTCACTCCTACAAGATGTTATTCCTCCTTGCCCATACTCGAAATCACAGCCTTCCCTATCTTCATCAACATTCAACAATTCCTCAATATGTTCCCTCCATCTTCCCAATACCTCTAACTCTCCATTTAATAACTCTCGTCTCCTATTTATAACTGACAAATCCATTTGTTCTCTAGGCTTCCTTAACTTGTTAATCTCACTCCAAAACTTTTTCTTATTTTTCAACAAATTTGTTGATAACTCTCACCCAAATCTCTCATTTGCTCTCTTTTTACATTGCTTCACCACTCTCTTAACCTCTCTCTTTTTCTCCATATACTCTTCCCACCTTGCATCACTTCTACTTTGTAAAAACTTCTCCTATGCTAACTTTTTCTCCCTTACTACTCTCTTTTCATTATCATTCCACCAATTTTATATATATATATATATATATATATATATATATATATATATATATATATATGCAAGGAATTCGCGAGAGCAGGCGAAATATACACAAACATGAAACTCTGGCTGACGGAGACTCGAACCTACGAACCTTGGAACAAGGTTCGCAGTGCTTTGCCAATCTACCCACACTGGACCAATACCTTGGAGTCCAGCTTGCGCTAGACTTTGATCAAAGGCAGCCAGCTTTCAGGGAGAAGGCTTACAGCTTTTCATCTCATCCCTTGCATGCATCAGCCTTACTAGAGATTTTAATAACAATGCAAGGAATTCGCGAGAGCAGATGACACTCACCTCTTCTGATGTGCCTATAAATTTGAGCCTATGAATTTGAGCCTATTTTTCATCCAAAGAGGGTCATTTCTATTCGATTTAATTTCTTTATAAGGAATAAATGTACTTTGGGCAGCACGAATAGCGTTTAGAAAACTCTCAAATTGATAGCTCTTTTTGTTATCCTAGTCCACAGATTATAATTGTTCTCTTAGCTCATTGTATCTGCTAAGCGAAAATCTGGGACCGTTACTTAGTGATCCTTACTATCATCTTTCAATTCAGTGCTGAAGGTAATTGATCTGTGGTTGCTTGCACCTGGTTATTCTGAAATTTCTAAATTATTAACAAGGGATTCCTTGTTTGCAGGTTATTTCCCCTTCTAGGTTTTGTAAGAAACTGCTTTAAAACACAATCCTGAACTAAATTCCCAGTCAAGGAATTCGAATCAATGTGACTGAAGTTAAAGTCCCCAAGAATTACTATGTTATAATGCCTTGTGGCTCTAACACTTTTATCCCACAGTAGTCTTCCTTGGTCTCTATCCAAGGTTAGAGGATGGTATATCATGCCTAAAATCAATTTTCTCTGCCCTTCTGAAAATTCTACCCAAACAGACTCAGTATGTGTATCAGACTTTATACTCGTTTTTATGCAACAGTTCAAACGATCTCGGATATAGAGTGCCACCCCACCCCTTTTCCGATACTTCTGTCTACTTGGAACAATTTAAAACTCTGAATATGACATTCACCAGGCATGTCCCGATGTTTCATATTAAACCACGTCTCAGTTATGGTAAAATCATCAATGTTTCTCGCACTATGACTATTTAGTATATGTTTAGAAAACCTCTCTTTCTTTCCTCTTCCTGCTCATTTCTGTTCCTAAACTTTTTCCCTGTTACGTCCTTGTCATGTAGTGCCAATGGCTTTCCAATATTCCCAATAACTCTACCTCATTCTGTCTATAATGGTTTCACTAAAATTCCCCCACTATTCCCTATATTGAGAATTTATTGATTTTCCAAAAAAACCCCATACAATTTCTAGTTTAAAGGCCCCACCTCAAACCTAGATAAGTGACCCCCATCCCTGGCATACATGTCATTCTGCCGGAGAAGGGGTCCCAGTTGTCTATGAATGTTACTGCTTTTCCCTTACAATTCATTTCCAATCCTCTCTTGGGCAAAATGTCATATATCACAGGGTTTCCCCACCCCCTTCCTCTAATTCCCTCTATTGCTGTGTTACCTGCTAATCAGGTCTTCACTTCTGTGTCTGCCAACATCGTGCCCCCTGCACAGAGGCAGATAATAGAATTGCTCCTATTACCTTTCATGATGTCGTCTAGCGGCTAAAAATATCCTCCATCCCAGCCCCAGAAGAACTACTCTCTGCCCCTCTTCCTATCTATAAGTTTAAAAATCCCCTATCCATAAACTGACTGCCCCCAACTAAAACAATGTTCATACCTTCACCAGAGGAGTTCTTTCATGCACCATTGAGACCGTTATTAAATTAAATTGTCACATTCTCACTATACGTTTAAAGTTTTTTAAAATCTTGATTAAAAACATGAAAAATAGAGGAAAAGAATATTTTATGCAAATTCCAAAAATTAAAAGTTAATGCAATACATAGAAAAATATCGGTCGTTGGTTAATTCGAGAAACGTACAGCTGTATTCCGTAGTTCAATCCTTTGCGCCTCAATTTGGTAATGGGAATAGTACTGTTTTGGTACAAGTAGATAATTCTGTTATCGTTTTTTGAGTGTGAAACAGGTTTTCAGTTCGTTACTTGAATGTATTATCAGAAATTCTAAGACAGAATGTATTTAGCAATTTTTTTTTCTTACTTTACCTGACTTACTTGCAAAGAGTTTTATTTATTCAAATTGTAGTAAAGTTTACTAAATTAACAAGACTAGTTTTTTTGGAGTGTAGAGAGCATTTACACGTTGGGAAAATTGTAATGGGAAGAATGTGAAGTCTCTATGCTGGACGTGAGAATTTATTAATTATTTTTATGTTTTCCCTAAGTTTAAAAATTTTGGTTATTTTCCATGGCATGCAAGGGAGATAATGTTTGGAATTTTCAGTACTTTAACCCATATATGTTGGCAAATAAAAATATGGCTTATAAGCCTTGCCTAAACATGCCTTGGTAGTAATTAAATTTTGCTTGAGAATCCTAGACTAAACATTCCTCGCAAGATAATGCACTAGTTTGGGAACCTTGACAAACAAGCAGTTCTAGAATTAAAGAACCAGTTTCACACTTAATTGCCCATTGTAGGTTTCAATTTGCTCGGTTGCCCCGAAATTTATAATGTACTTCATTGTATGTTAGATTGAGTTAGGGTTTGTTTAGGTTAATGGATATTCACTCATGTTTTTCCCATGATTACTACAATAATGAATTGTAAAAGAAGGGTGGTTGAAAATTAGCAGCACTGGGCAATACACCAGTGGTGCCAAAGTTCAATTAGGAGTGTATATTGTCTCAGGAACTATACAAAAGATGGAAGATAGATTGTGAGAAAACCTACATTGGCAAGTAATAATATAGCTTAGTGAACTTTGACAAGACATGAGTCGGCAGATATGTATATTGTTCTGGGGCTCTGACTAGAGTCAAAGAGGATGTGTGTAGGCAGTAACAATATTGTCTGGAAGATCTTGAAAAGACACATATTGGCACATAAGATATAATTCCATTCCTTTTTTCTATTATTTTGTTATAATCTGAAAATATTTTCTTCAACAGAGTGCACATTAAATCAGCCGACATGTAGCGAAACCGCCCCAACACGTCACTGGTATATGTAGACATTCGTGCAAGGCAGAATGAACGTGCTCATAGAGACTTTTGTGGTCATAGGTGCTTTTGTTGTCTTCCAAACTCTGGAAAGGGTTTTTTAACTAATATAATACGCAATATTATGAAAAATGTGAGAGTTATCTATTTGCAAGTATGTGATATAGCTGGATGAATGGTTTTAAAAACGACAAGTTGAAGATTGAGACACTTATGCAACTTGGGAATCTTTATTTAGGAAACGTTTGCCCACAGTGGCTTCATCAGTTCAATACAAAGCAGAAAGGGTGTACGGAGAGGGTTTAAAGGTAATCAGTCCCTCAGCTGGAGTCGATGTGTTCAATCCATCAGTCTTTAGAATGTACAGCACAGGGCGTAGATGTGGCTTTATACTGTAGTCAGGTGAGGCGAAGCAGAAGGAGGCGGGGTCATAGTGGTACCATCCACTAGTCGAAGAAGGTTTCGTCCAAACGTGGACAAGTTTGAAAAATTCTTTGTATCAAGATCCAATGATGATGCAGTGTCTGACAGTTGTGATGAATGGTTTTTAAAAACCGACAAGTTGTCCAAACTTTGGACGAAGACCTACTTCGACTAGTGGATGATTACCCCTGTGACCCCGCCTCCTCCTGCTTCGCCTCACCTGACTACGTATATAAGCCACATCTACGGCCCTATGCTGTACATTCTACAACATGATGGACTTAACACAACGACTCCAAGCTGAGGGACTGATTACCTCAAAATCCTCCCCTCTGTACACTTTTCTGCTTTGTTTGGAGTGATGAAGCACTGTGTTGCGAAACGTCTCCTAAATAAAGATTCCCCTATGTTGCTTAAGTGTGTCAATCTTCAAAGTGATACAGCTGGTCTCAGACGAGCCGTGGGGGCGTTGACCCCTGAAACCCTTCCAGGTAAACTCCAGGCAAGTATGTGAGGTTTATATTTAATTTTACAGGGGCAGAATTTTAGATAATTGATACAGCTGATATAGCTGTATGAAGTATAGACGCATGATGCATAGCTATAAAAGTATGTAGTACAGAAGCTTATAAATGTATATGATTGTACGAGAGGTTTTATCTCCTATTTTTCCCTTGATATTCTTTGATCATTGCCCTCCCGGTCTGGCCTCAGATCAAAATTTCTTGATCTAGCGCGGTCATGAGGCTGAAAGGGACTCCCTGCACTCAGTCCCGCATTTTTAGAGGGTGTATACCAGTAGTCTGAGGCTGATGGTGTTTTCCCGCACTTTAGTCCAACGTTTTGGATGGGTGTATACCAATAGACTGAGGCTGATGGTGTTCCCTGCACTCAGTCCAGCGTTGTGGATGGGTGTATACCAGTAGTCTGAGGATGATGGTGTTTCCTGCACTCAGTCCAGCGTTGTGTATGGGTGTATACCAGTAGTCTGAGGCTGATGGTGTTCCCTGCACTCAGTCCAGCGTTGTGGATGGGTGTATACCAGTAGTCTGAGGCTGATGGTGTTTCCTGCACTCAGTCCAACGTTGTAGATGGGTGTATACCAGTAGTCTGAGGCTGATGGTGTTCCCTGCACTCAGTCCAGAGTGGTGGATGAGTGTATACCAGTATTCTGAGGCTGATGGTGCTCCCTGCACTCAGTCCAGCGTTGTGGATGGGTGTATACCAGTAGTCTGCGGCTGATGGTGTTACCTGAACTCAGTCCAGCGTTGTGGATGGGTGTATACCAGTAGTCTGAGGCTGATGGTGTTCCTTGCACACAGTTCAGCGGTGCAAATGGATCTATACCAGTAGTCTGAGGCTGATGGTGTTCCCTGCACACAGTTCAGCGTTGCAAATGGGTCTATACCAGTAGTCTGAGGCTGATGGTGTTCCCTGCACTCAGTCCAGCATGGAGGATGGGTGTATACCAGTAGTCTGTACTTTCTACTAGATTGATGTACTGAACACATCGACTTCAGGCTGAGGGACTGATTACCTCAAACTCCTCCTCTCCTTACACTTTTCTGCTTTGTATTGGACTGATGAAGCCTTTGTGTGGCCAAACGTTTCTTCAATAAAGATTCCCATATGTTGCATGCCTCCATCTTCAACTTGTCGGTTTTAAACCATTTATCACACCTTCCATAATTCTTCCATTCCCTAGCACACTGTGGTTTGCCTCTCTACACCCTTGGGTGAACCACGGGCTTGTCCTGGCTTTCTCATTATTTCTGTTGCCATTGGGTACAAGCCTCTCCTCTGCTTCCTTGCATATTATTGTCACATATTCCATCATCTCCTTTACTGATCTCCCTACTAGTTCTCTGTCCTACTGAACCTCGTGCAGTAAATTCTTAATGCTTGTGTAGACCTCTCTCTTATAATCGGGCTTCGCTCGTCTTACCTTTCCTGTTTCTCTCTCCACTTGTAACTCCACTATGTATTCGTGATCACTAACTCCGAAGGGTCTTTCATATATGTCCTCAATTTCTGCACTACTCAAAGATAATACTAGTCCCAGTCTTGCTGGTTCGTCCTCTTCCCTCTCTTTCTGGTAGTGTCCCTTACGTGTTGATGCATGAGGCTTTCAGTAACACCTCCATCATCTTAGCCCTTCACATTTCTGGGCCCCATGTGACTCCAGGTTTTCCCACTCAATTTCTTTGTGACTGAAGTCACAAAACCATTAGTTGCGTTACCCTGCCCGCATGGGTCCTCTGGCCATTTCAGCCAATGTGTCAACCATCTCTCTTTTACTTTCATCATATTCTTGCCTTGACCTCTGTTATTCTGTGGTGGGTTATACATAACTGCAATCACCACCTTAGGACCTCCAGTTTTGAAGCATTCCTGTTATGTAGACCCTTGCTTCTCCTCTGTTTCTTCTCTCTAGCTCCTCAAAATCTCATCAGTTTTTGATGAGCAGTGCCACTCCCTCCACTCCCTCTGTTCTCCCTGTCTTTCCTCAGGATTTGATATCAGTTCGGAAAGATGGCATCTGTTATCATTCCTTTGAGCATGGTTTTTGTGAAAGTTATGATGGATGGTGATACCTTTATGGTTCTTTCATGCCACTCACTTACTGGATATTCCATCAGCGTTGGGGTACCTTTCCAACAACGTATTCTATGGGTTTGTGGGGGCTGGGGGAGTGAGGGACCTCGCAGGGTGCTATGGGATTCTACAGCTTAGTGTGGTATGGGGGTTGTGGGTGTGGAGTATGGTTTGTATTTAGATATTATGTTTAGCTGCAGAGTTCTGAGGGTGATTCTGTGGGTGTTTGTGCTTTTGTTCCTCTCATCTTTAGTTTTCATCTACTGAGTCTAGCCTTGTCGCTCTTTGTTGCCTCTTTCATCTCTATTTTCTCTCAGCTGCTGGTAGGGGAGACCAGGGCTACTTGGCACACTTTTTACATTTTCGGAGATGAAGGAAAAACAACAAACGGTTTTGGTAATTTTATACTTCCACTGAAAAATATAAATCTTCCTCTTCCTTTTCATGAAATAAAAAATAATTTTCTTTCGAAACAAAAGCACAGCATTCTTTAGAAAAAAATATTTCATGTGTGCCAACATGCCCCATGTACGGGGTAAGTTGTCACACACTATGGGGTAAGTTGGCACACCAAACAGTAATAGTAAATTAAGAATATGTAACAGTAAATTTAGATACTGATTATTCATAATGTTCCTTTTCAAGAATATTCAGTACCATAGAAAATGATAAATCTTTTTTTAGTAAAGAAAGAAACCTCTTTTAATAAGATAAAATTAAAAACTGACTAGGTGTTATATATTCAATTGAAAAAAAACGCATTTCCAGATAATAACTGCACAGAACACTTAGCACCTAAGGTGAACTTAATGTAAATCATCATCTGAGTCACGGTTGCGGTATGTACAAAGCAATTCTTTATCAGTGTAGGCTTTGTGGGCCCACAACTTGCACATTCTACACTTCTCGTGGTTTGCTTTTGGAAAAAGTACCCATACATACCAAAGAGAGACTGTCCTCTTCATCTGAACACTGTGCCAATTTGCCCCATTTTTGTTGAGCCAACTTGCCCCAACCATACCAATTGTTTAATGGGTTTGTTTGGTATTCTGGTAGCGGGGAGCAAATGATACATCTTCGGAGGCTTCTTACTTTATTGTTAAGTCGTGGTGGGTAAACAGGCTTGTGTGTTGTGCCCATGGCCGGGAAGGCCATCCCACGAGAGAGAGCTAGGCATTTGGGCCTTGTGTCTTGCTGCGGGCTGCTGTGTGAGTGGAGTGAGGCAAGGGCAGGCAGGCTGAAGTGGCAACGCCTATAGGTGGCAGCACCAGCATGGCGCAAAATATGAACTAAGCTGGCAGGCAGCATGGGTGTCTGTGCACAGTAAAGGCTGTCTACATAGGCTTGGCACCTACCGTGCGTCGTCCCGCCCGGGGACGATACTGGTGGTTAAAGAAACTCGGTCTCTCTCTCGTAGGAACAGGGCACAGAACACAAAATAAAACAAATATTTATACATATGGACATGGAAAAAAAAACTTCCTACAGGGAAAGGAAGAAAAAAAAACATGTGGGGTGTGCTAAACATCGTGGTCAAAGGCAGTGAGCATCGAAGGGCATCACTGCACGCCTTCCTGTGTCTGGACAGATTTCTGCAGCACAGGAGACATCGCTGCGGCTGAGCTGTGACGTAACAGGGTACGGTTCCTCTGGAACGGGTGAAGCAGTCATCGTAGGAGTCGCTGCAGGTTTTCACTCAACCTGGGCACGACATGCTGGTGCCCTTTGAGTGAGGCGTCAAAAAAACTCGGCAAACCCGGGCAGGACTTTGGCAAGCGACTCAGGAGGACACTTCTCGACTGGGACTGTCGCTGGGGGTGTCACTGCCGGCGAGCGTGGAGCGAGTTGTGGAGCGAGTCGTGGCAGAGACGACTGGGCAAACATCTGGGAGTCGTTTAAAATCATACACCAGACTGCAGTGAGCGAGCTAGCAGTCAAAGTGACATCATCTTTGTGCAGGCTGCTCACTGAAGCTTGTGACATGAGGCTGACACAGCGCCTGCCGACAGGGCTAACTGCAGCTTGGCGAGTATCATTCTCTCAGCTGTTGGAGTTATAGCAGAGGTTAGTCTAAGCATCCCCAGACTTGTTTCTCTACATATAACTGCACTCTGATGGTCTGGAGGTGAAGTGAACAAATGTCGATGGGAACGTAGCAGGTACGATTCTGCAGAACATCACGAGCGACGAACATAAAAGCTTTCTGTACAAGGGGGCTTGGGCTCAGGGTTGTCTGATAGCTGTCAAACACACTGGTCACACGGGTGACTTAACACAGTGGTGCTACTTAGATCTGGCTCGGACCTCACTGGACACACGGAAACTTGACACACCTGCGGTACATGCGGTACAACATGGCTTAAACTAGCAAATGATGCTTTTCTGTGCACAAAACTGACACTAAGACATATACTAAAATGTGAGAACATGGGCTGGAGGGGAAATTATTAACACACGACATATATCTTCTTTTTCTTCCGACATCTAAAATATTACTGAACGCTGTGGTGACATCTGTGATTCGCGAGGGGTG
>NC_069490.1:22853081-22876038 GCF_026875155.1 Cherax quadricarinatus | reverse complement strand
CCCAAACCCCTCTAGATATGTTCCCAGTGACTCTAAATGGAAGGGAATCACAAACACCATTGGGGCAAGTGTTCCAAAAGGGAAAGCGTGCTGGGTCCTTGTTTATGGAATTCTATTTTCAACGCCCTTTTTCATCCATCCCAAAAAACACTATGCAGACGACGTACACGACATTCACAAATCCAAGAGAAAAAACCCACTGCTCTAACACATAAATCCCCATGAGAGCAATCGCTTGGGAAATAGATGGCAAGTAACTTTTGCACCTGAGAAAACGCAAATATGACGTCTGGGCACCAAAGGGAAAGCAGTGCAGTAGTAAGGATGAAGGGAAGATTTTTGGCACCTAAAAATTGAACCTTGGGGTGAAATTTTGACTCCAAACAACCCATGAAGAACCATGTTGTAAATCTTGCAAAAAAGGCGCCAGGAAGCTTACAGCACTTCCCGTACCCCAAACTTTTTGACGGGGGGTTGCAAGACCCTGACGGGGAAAAAGTACACTCGCACCTTGATATGCTCACTTTTTTGGGTTTCCCTGCCCCCCCCCCTCTCATCTGCGACTGCTTGACAGGTAAAAACAGAACAAACGTCTCTCTCCGCCGGGCCCCTCCGGGGATAGATTTTTTATTTCAGCAGAGCCTTAAAACATAGGAGGATGTGGGTCCTTTATGTTTGTACAAGGCCAATATTGCAAAATACCCCCTTTTGGACCACTTGGGGGACAGGGGAAACAAGCTTTTACCCCACAAGAGGGGCAGAAAGCAGAAATTTCACTCGGCTGACCCTTCTCCAAACATACCATCTGAATATACATACCCAGGGACTAGAGAATGGAAAAATTTCGTACAGCAAAGATTCAACAATTTAAACAGTTGATCAAATAAATGGCCCCCCAGATGGCTCCAACTTCACCTGTTTTTCCCATTGTTGTCTCATAACAAAAAAATGCTTTCAAATGACATGTAGGTAACAGTCTAGCTTGCCAAAAGTTTAGGAACCTTAACCTGTAAAAAGCGTCAATAAAACTAGGGGTCCTTAACCTTGTCAAACCCGTGTAAAAAAAAAAAAAAAAAAAAAAAAAAAAAAAAAAAAAGGCCTCACAACTTCCTCACTTTAAAAAGGTTACGTTCTAATGAATTTTCGTATCTGGTAGGGAAAGCTGTCAGGAAAATGGTCAGCTACCAGAAGTTCTAAAATTCATAACTGCATCAATTCCTGAACCTTTTATCCAAAAATCGAACAACGAAATAGAGTTACCTGTAGCTGCTGAAAGTTCTGGCCAGGCTGTAAGGTGGCATACCTGAAATGTTTCCTGTAAGAATTAGTGGTTTTTTGATATGCTTTAAGGATTCCCTTCTTCAGTAGGTTATAATTACATATGATATCCTGCGACAAAGTAGCATAGATATTCAAAGCGGTACCAGAAAATAACATTCCTAACCTGGTAGCCCAGGTGTCAGAAGGCCATTCACAGAGGGTAGCGGTATTTTCAAACCTGATAATGTATGAAGTTAAGTTTTCCCTCTCTGTGAAGGGAGGTAAATTAGATGTTGGAATATGTGCACTAGCTGCATGTTGTTCCATTACTCCTTCATCTAATTGCTGTTGTGAGAAAGTTAACTTTTTATTCTCTAATTCAAGGCGAGCTTGTTCGAGCTCGCGATCCTTTTCTCTCTCTCTCAACTCATGTTCTCTAGCTCTTTCCTCAACTTCTCTATCCTTTGCTCTTTCCTCAAGTTCCATTAATTTAACTTGTTCTTCACATACTTTAGCTCTCTCCTCACGATCAAGTCTATCACGCTCCTTTTTGTCTTCTCTTTCTCTTTCTATTCCCTCTCTTTCAAGTATTTCCTGGATCTTAACACTAATGAAAGATTCTAAATTTTTCCCTGTTATTCCTAACTTATTTCCAGCATTCATCCAAAACTGGTATTCCTCCATATTTGCAAGAATAACGGGTATTAAAGAAAACGGAGGGTTCAATTCCTGCTCCACTCAAACTGTAAATAAACCAGAGGGCTCGATCCCTGTTTCAATTAAACAATATGTATTAATTAAAACGAAGGGTTCTATGCCGGCTCCGAGCAAACAGTAAGTAGAATGGGGTCACTTGACCATCCAATCTTCTCACCAACAAATCAAGACAGTTCCCTTGATATAATAAAGAGCTCAATGAAACAAATTGTCACTGGAAAATCTCGGGTCCCTAGAGTCTAATCCTCCAAAGTGTTTCAAGCTCACACAAAATTAGGTGGCAGAATTAAATATTATAACCTGCCTGACTTGACTTACAATAAATTGAGACTATAACAATCACCAAATCTTTTAAATACCTGTACTGTAGTCCTATCATAGAGAATGATTACTCATGGATGGTTACCACCAGCCATTACTAATCATTCTCTATGTAGGACTGCAGTACAGGTATGCAGCGTTGAAGTTCCAATGGTAGATTCGAGAAGGAGTTGATTCTTGATTCAGTAGAGTTGATCCTGGCAAGGTCGTCACTTGTGAAGGCTTACTCAGCCCTGTAACAACTTCAGTCAGTATTACTATGGCTGGCTCCTCCCCAGGAAAATTAATGAAGAGAAAAAGAACAAAAAATGACAAATATAAACACTTTATTATTTAGGAAATATGAAATATAAAACACTTAAATATGAAATACTGATCCTACTTGAAAGAAAATGAAAAATTAAAAATATAAATGATATCTGAATTCAACGCTAAAAACTTGGGTGTCTGGTGTTGGTGACACTGCGTGTTGTTGCAATAGAAGCCATTGCTGATGATGTGGGGGGGGGGGTCGCAGTTGTTGATGACAACCCACTGGCTCGTTCTAGTGGCCGTAAGTAATCTTTCCCGATGACAGGAGATCAGGTTCTTGACCGCTGTAATGATGAGGACTATGTCCTGACTCTTCATACAAGTGCACAGGCAAGTAAATCCAATATGGGACGTCTCTAGGACGTTAGTCCGTCTCCTTCAGTTTTTCTCGTTGATTGACAGGTGACCCTCTCTGTCATCCAAGCTGAAAAGATAGACACGTTTCCCACTGCTTAAATAATCACTCTCCATGATAAGTACAATACCTAAAAGATGTGGTGATTATTACAACAGTCAACTTAGAGCGAGACTAAGGGCAACTTAGAGCAAGACTAAGAAAGGACTAAGTTTATTATTGATTAAAAGTGAAGCTTTTAACCAATAAATCCACTAGAATACAAGGTAGGCATGTACTTACAGTAGCGCTGGGAGCTGTGAGTCTAGTGATTACTGTTTGGTCCGGAGCCCCACACGTCACCTTTCGGGGGGGGGGGGGGTAAGAAGGAGGGGAAGGGATAGCAGGAGCTAGACTGACCCTACCTTAACAAGCAGCTAGCAGTCAAACTATCACTTTCGGGGTGGGGGAAAAAAGGCGGGAATAGCGGGAGCTTGACTTACCCTACCTTAACAAGTAGCCAGCAATGAAACTATTGTTACTATATACTCCCTCACTACTCGTATCTACTGAACTTTTCCCTCACAGGGAACAATGGGCTAGTAACCCCTTTTCCTGTAAAGATTACTAGAAAGAAGAAGAAGAAAATTGTCAAAGTGGGAAGCCTGAATGTGCATGGGTGTTGTGCAAATGATAAGGAAGAGATGATTGTGGATGTTATGAATGAGAAGAAACTGAATGTCCTGGCTTTAAGTGAAACAAAGCTGAAGGGGGTGGGAGAGTTTCAATGGAGAGGGGTTTCAATGGTCAGGGGTTTCAAATAGAGTTAGAGCTAAAGAAGGAGTAGCAATAATGTTGAAGGATAAGCTATGGAAGGAAAAGAGGGACTACAAATGTAATAATTCAAGGATTATGTGGAGTAAAATAAAGATTGGATATGAAGAGTGGGTTATAGTAAGCGTGTATGCACCTGGAGAAGAGAAAAGTGTAGAGGAGAGAGAGAGATTTTGGGAAATGTTGAGTGAATGCGTGGGGAGTTTTGAATCAAGTGTGAGAGCAATAGTGGTTGGGGATTTCAATGCTAAAGTGGGTAAAAATGTTATGGAGGGAGTAGTAGGTAAATTTGGGGTGCCAGGGGTAAATGTAAATGGGGAGCCTTTAATTGAGCTATGTGTAGAAAGAAATTTGGTAATAAATAATACATATTTTATGAAAAAGAGGATAAATAAATATACAATGCATGATGCAGCATGTAATGAAAGTAGTTTGTTAGATTATGTATTGGTGGATAAAAGGTTGATGGGTAGGCTCCAGGACGTACATGTTTATAGAGGGGCAACTGATATATCGGATCATTATTTAGTAGTAGCTACAGTTAGAGTAAGAGGAAGATGGGAAAAGAGGAAGGTGGCAACAACAAGTAAGAGGGAGGTGAAAGTGTATAAACTAAGGGAGGAGGAAGTTCGGGTGAGATATAAGCGACTATTGGCAGAAAAGTGGGCTAGTGTAAAGATGAAGAGGGGTTGAAATAGTTTTAAAAATGCAGTATTAGAATGTGGGGCAGAAGTTTGTGATTATAGGAGGGTAGGGGCAGGAGGAAAGAGGAGAGATTGGTGGAATGATGAAGTAAAGGGTGTGATAAAAGAGAAAAAGGTAGCTTATGAGAGGTTTTTACAAAGCGGAAGTGTTATAAGAAGAGCAGAGTATATAGAGAGTAAAAGAAAGGTGAAGAGAGTGGTGAGAGAGTGCAAAAGGAGAGCAGATGATAGAGTGGGAGAGGCACTGTCAAGAAATTTTAATGAAAATAAGAAAAAATTTTGGAGTGAGTTAAACAAGTTAAGAAAGCCTAGGGAAAGTATGGATTTGTCAGTTAAAAACAGAGGAGGGGAGTTAGTAGATGGGGAGATGGAGGTATTAGGTAGATGGCGAGAATATTTTGAGGAACTTTTAAATGTTGACGAAGAAAGGGAGGCGGTAATTTCATGCACTGGCCATGGAGGTATACCATCTTTTAGGAGTGAAGAAGAGCAGAATGTAAGTGTGGTGGAGGTACGTGAGGCATTACGTAGAACGAAAAGGAGTAAAGCAGCTGGAACTGACGGGATCATGACAAAAATGTTAAAAGCAGGGGCGATATAGTGTTGGAGTGGTTGGTACTTTTGTTTAATAAATGTATGAAAGAGGGGAAGGTACCTAGGGATTGGTGGAGAGCATGTATAATCCCTTTATATAAAGGGAAAGTTGACAAAAGAGATTGTAAAAATTTGTTTACTGAGTATACCAGGGAAAGTATACGGTAGGGTTATAATTGAAAGAATTAGAGGTAAGACAGAATGTAGGATTGCGGATGAGCAGGGAGCCTTCAGAGTGAGTAGGGGATGTGTATATCAAGTGTTTACATTGAAGCATATATGTGAACAGCATTTAGATGAAGGTAGGGAAGTTTTTATTGCATTTATGGATTTAGAAAAGGCATATTATAGAGTGGATAGAGGAGCAATGTGGCAGATGTTGCAAGTATATGGAATAGGTGGTAAGTTACTAAATGCTGTTAAGAGTTTTCATGAGGATATTGAGGCTGAGGTTAGGGTGTGTAGAAGAGAGGGAGAATACTTCCCGGTAAAAGTAGGTCTTAGACAGGGATGTGTAATGTCACCATGGTTGTTTAATATATTTATAGATGGGGTTGTAAAAGAAGTAAATGCTAGGGTGTTCGGGAGAGGGGTGGGATTAAATTATAGGGAATCAAATTCAAAATGGGAAATGACACAGTTACTTTTTGCTGATGATACTGCTTATGGGAGATTCTAAACAAAAATTGCAGAGGTTAGTGGATGAGTTTGGGAATGTGTGTAAAGGTAGAAAGTTGAAAGTGAACATCGAAAAGAGTAAGGTGATGAGGGTATCAAATGATTTAGATAAAGAAAAATTGGATATCAAATTGGGGAGGAGGAGTATGGAAGAAGTGAATGTTTTCAGATACTTGGGAGTTGACGTGTCGGCGGATGGATTTATGAAGGATGAGGTTAATCATAGAATTGATGAGGGAAAAAAGATGAGTGGTGCGTTGCGGTATATGTGGAGTCAAAAAACGTTATCTATGGAGGCAAAGAAGGGAATGTATGAAAGTATAGTGGTACCAACACTCTTATATGGATGTGAAGCTTGGGTGGTAAATGCAGCAGCGAGGAGACGGTTGGAGGCAGTGGAGATGTCCTGTCTAAGGGCAATGTGTGGTGTAAATATTATGCATAAAACTCGGAGTGTGGAAATTAGGAGAAGGTGTGGAGTTAATAAAAGCATTAGCCAGATGGCAGAAGAGGGGTTGTTGAGGTGGTTTGGTCATTTAGAGAGAATGGATCAAAGTAGAATGACATGGAAAGCATATAAATCTATAGAGGAAGGAAGGAGGGGTAGGGGTCGTCCTCGAAAGGGTTGGAGAGAGGGGGTAAAGGAGGTTTTGTGGGCGAGGGGCTTGGACTTCCAGCAAGCGTGCGTGAGCGTGTTAGATAGGAGTGAATGGAGACGAATGATACTTGGGACCTGACGATCTGTTGGAGTGTGAGCAGGGTAATATTTAGTGAAGGGATTCAGGGAAACCGGTTATTTTCATATAGCCGGACTTGAGTCCTGGAAAAGGGAAGTACAATGCCTGCACTTTAAAGGAGGGTTTTGGGATATTGGCAGTTAGGAGGGATATGTTGTGTATCTTTATACGTATATGCTTCTAAACTGTTGTATTTTGAGCACCTCTGCAAAAACAGTGATAATGTGTGAGTGTGGTGAAAGTGTTGAATGATGATGAAAGTATTTTCTTTTTGGGGATTTTCTTTCTTTTTTGGGTCACTCTGCCTCGCTGGGAGACGGCCGACTTGTTGAATATATATATATATATATATATATATATATATATATATATATATATATATATATATATATATATATATATATATATATATATATATATGCAATAAGATCACAGTAAACAGGTGATTTCAAAATATGCAAAACAACCACTCTGAAAGAATAGAGAAATTCCAAGCGCTTTCGTGACTACTCACATTATCAAGGAACTATGAAAGTGAAGCATCCAAGGAAGCTATATAAGGGGTCCGGCCAGCACCTCACTATCAGATCCCACAACGGTTAAACACGTGACGCGCGGCGAGCCAACTTGGATAGGTCCTTTGCACAACTCACCCCCAAGCTATTCTACCCAAGAAAATTTAAAAATTATTTGTCCATTGTATTATTAAATTCTTCCCAAATTCTATTAATTATAAATGGATCTAATTTATATAAACCAAAGGAAATATTCATATTATTTTCAAAACTGCTTTTTATGAAACAAGATTCAATTATATTCCTGTCGACCATGGACTTGCTTGATACTACTTTCTCAACTTTTTGAAAATCAATTGGATGGTTAAAATCTCTTACATGAATAAATAGAGCATTGGAATCTTGTCCAGTTCTAATGCTATATTTATGTTGTTTTAATCTTAGTTCGAGATTTTTACCAGTTTGACCGTAATAAACTTTATCGCGAATTTTACAAGGAATCTTATAGACACATCCATCAACATTTTGGGGGGAATTCTTTATCAAAAGTTTTTTTACTGTATCAAGATTTTTGAATACAACTTTAATATTAAAAGTCTTAAAAAGAGAAGGCATATCAACCAAGTTTTCATGGTAAGGGAGAACCAACATATTTTTAGTTGAATAAGGCTGGTTGCCCCTTTTTGGATTATAAAAAGTGTTTCTAGCAACTTTAAAAGATTTATCAATTACATTTCTTGGGTATTTTAAATCATTACCTATTTCATAAATTTTGGGTATTTCCTCATCTATGAACTCAGGACTACAAATTCGTAAAGCTCTCAAAAACATTGATGAGAAAACAGACAGTTTGACTCTATCTTGATGTGAGGAATAATAGTGGACATAGGAACAGTTATTTGTAGGTTTTCTGTAAATTTTAAATTTGAATTCATTATTACCCTTAATAATTAAAACATCTAGAAAAGGCAATGAGTTATTTTCTTCAAACTCAACAGTAAAGTTTATAGAATGGGCTAAGCTATTTAATTTTCCAAGAAAATGGTGTATATCTACATTTTTGGGCATAAGACACAAAATATCATCAACATATCTGAACCATTTAGCTCTATTAGGGAGCATTTTGTTAAGCAACCTTGTTTCAAAAAATTCCATGTATAGGTTACTAAGAACAGGTGAAAGAGGATTTCCCATTGCCATACCAAACTTCTGAGTGTAAAACGTATCATTAAATACAAATTTTGCATCAACAATGCAAAGTTTAATAAGTTTAATGATAGTAGGAACTGGCAATGGTAAATCATAGTTAACGAGTTCTTCAGATAAGAAACTTAATAAATCATCAACAGGAACTTTCGTAAACAAGGAAGTAACATCAAAACTAACCATGTTAAAATCATTTAAGTCAGTCAAGGAGCTTAATTTATCAACCAAGTCTATGTTGTTTTTAACATTAAAAGTTAGAAATTTTGCCAACAATAGGGCTCAAAATATCAACAAGCCATTTGGATAATTTATATGAAACTGATCCTATGGAGCTAATAATTGGTCTGACTGGATTCCCTGGTTTGTGTGTTTTTATTAGTCCATACATGTAAGGTAAAGATGGATTAGTGGAAGTAAATTGTTTGACTAATTCATCTTTGCCTTTCAGTAGAAGTTTTATTGTTTTATTGAAATTGCTGTTAACGGTTTCTAGGGGATTTTTCCTAAGTTTAGAATAGGTTTCAGTATCATCTAAGAGATTATTCATTTTTTCTTGGTAATCATTTTCTTTCATAATTACTATTGCATTTATTTTGTCTGCTTTAGTAAGGCGCAAATTTTTATTGTTATTAAGTGTATCATAAGATTAAAGAATCTTTGAGGGCAATTGGGAATGTTTGGTTTTAACATAGAGCTATATACAATTCCTTTACTAATATTAATTTCATCAGAGGATAAATCAGAAAATTTTTCAAAGTTACAAAAGGCTTTTGCAATTTCAACATTATTAAGTTTTTTTGAAGTTGCAAAACTTAGGCCAAAACCTAGAACAGCAGTTGTATATTTGTCTAAAATTTCATCTGATAAGTTAATTACAAAATTGTTATTAGCATGCTTTGTCCAATCACTATTATCAATTAAAATGTCTAATTTTCTTAGTAGTTTGCTCTTGAGTTCATTACAAATTCTTCTGAGTTTATTATAGCAATGATCCAACATACTGTGTTTCCATTCTGATGGAATGGCCTGATTAAAAGAGTATTTTTTGTTTCTCAATATTTTGAATGTTTTTTTCTCCTGTATTTTAGTTATTTCAATATGTTTCTGAAGAATAATTCTCATAAAATCATCAAAAGGACGATCTCTCATGTCAAGGAGTCGATTAGGTAAAAGAGACTTGGGCAGAACTTGTTCATTTAAACAAATTTTTAAAAAAAATAAGTCGAATTTTTAACTTGTGGGACTTGATCAGTGCAGAAGAAAACTGTGAAACAAAAGATATATGATTAGGAAAGCTTATCGAGAACATTCTGAAGAGTCGTGTGGTATCCATTAATGCAATAAGATCACAGTAAACAGGTGATTTCAAAATATGCAAAACAACCACTCTGAAAGAATAGAGAAATTCCAAGCGCTTTCGTGACTACTCACATTATCAAGGAACTATGAAAGTGAAGCATCCAAGGAAGCTATATAAGGGGTCCGGCCAGCACCTCACTATCAGATCCCACAACGGTTAAACACGTGACGCGCGGCGAGCCAACTTGGATAGGTCCTTTGCACAACTCACCCCCAAACTATTCTACCCAAGAAAATTTAAAAATTATTTGTCCAGTGTATTATTAAATTCTTCCCAAATTCTATTAATTATAAATGGATCTAATTTATATAAACCAAAGGAAATATTCATATTATTGTCAAAACTGCTTTTTATGAAACAAGATTCAATTATATTCCTGTCGACAATGGACTTGCTTGATACTACTTTCTCAACTTTTTGAAAATCAATTGAATGGTTAAAATCTCTTACATGAATAAATAGAGCATTGGAATCTTGTCCAGTTCTAATGCTATATTTATGTTGTTTTAATCTTAGTTCGAGATTTTTACCAGTTTGACCGTAATAAACTTTATCGCAAATTTTACAAGGAATCTTATAGACACATCCATCAGCATTTTGGGGGAATTCTTTATCAAAAGTTTTTTTTACTGTATCAAGATTTTTGAGAGCTTTACGAATTTGTAGTCCTGAGTTCATAGATGAGGAAATATCCAAAATTTATAAAATAGGAAATGATTTAAAATACCCAAGAAATGTAATTGATAACTCTTTTAAAGTTGCTAGAAATACTTTTTACAATCCAAAAAGGGACAACCAGCCTTATTCAACTAAAAATATGTTGGTTCTCCCTTACCATGAAAACTTGGTTGATATGCCCTCTCTTCTTAAGACTTTTAATAATATGGATCTAATTTATATAAACCAAAGGAAATATTCATATTATTTTCAAAACTGCTTTTTATGAAACAAGATTCAATTATATTCCTGTCGACCATGGACTTGCTTGATACTACTTTCTCAAGACATGACATCTCCACTGCCTTCAGCCTTCTTCTCGCTGCATCATTAATCACCCATGCTTCACACCCATACAGGAGCGTTGGTAAAACTATACTGTCATACATTCCCCTCTTTGCTTCCAAGGACAAAGTTCTTTGTCTCCACAGACTCCTAAGTGCACCGCTCACCCTTTTCCCCTCATCAATTCTGTGATTCACCTCATCTTTCATAGACCCATCCGCTGACAGGTCCACTCCCAAATATCTGAATACATTCACCTTCTCCATACTCTCTCCCTCCAATCTGATATCCAATCTTTCATCACCTAATCTTTTTGTTATCCTCATAACTGTTAAACTCCCACTTTATGTGTGATTCTTTATCTTTTAACTCCACACCTCTTGCCAAGACCCTCGCATTTACTTCTCTTACAACCCCATCTATAAATATATTGAACAACCACGGTGACATCACACATCCTTGTCTAAGGCATACTTTTTTCTGGGAAATAATCTCCATCTTTCCTACATACTCTAATTTGAGCCTCACTATCCTCGTAAAAACTCTTCACTGTTTTCAGTAACCTACCTCCAATACCATGCATCCGTTATTAGGTAAGACACATATGCAACAGTTAGGCATCTTTATTTCGAAACGTTTCGCCTACACAGTAGGCTTCTTCAGTCTAGTACAGAAAAGTTCATAAAAGCAGAAGAGACTTGAAGACGATGTAATCAGTCCATCACCACTTGAAATTTTGAGGTGGTCAGTCCCTCAGTCTGGAGAAGAGTATTGTTCCATAGTCTGAAACCTAACAACCTGTCGGTATTTTATACCATTTTAATGTTCTCCATACATCTGCAACATCTGCCACATTGCCCCCTATCCACCCTGTCATATGCCTTTTCCAAATCGATAAATGCCACAAAAACCTCTTTAGCCTTATCTAAATACTGTTCACTTATATGTTTCACTGTAAACACCTGATCCACACACCCACTACCTTTCCTAAAGCCTCCTTGTTCATCTGCTATCTTATTCTCCGTCTTACTCTTAATTCTTTCAATAATAACTCTACCATACACTTTACTCAACAGACTTATCCCCCTATAATTTTTGCACTCTGTTTTGTCCCCTTTTCCCTTTTATACAAAAGAATATGCATGCTCCTGCCCAAATCGCTAGTACCTCACACTCTTCCATCCCATTTATTAAAATAATAGCACCAACCACTTCCAAAACTATATCCCCACCTGCTTTTAACATTTCTGTCTTTACCCTTTAAAATCCCAGCTCCCTTACCCCTTTCATTTTACCTATTTGCCTCACGAACTCCCCCCAAACACTCACAACTGTCTTCCTCACCCCTCAGATGTTATTCCCCCTTGCCCATACACGAAATCACAGCTCTCTATCCCCATCAATTCACCAATTCCTCAAAATTTTCCCCTCCACCTTCCAATACCTCTAACTCTCCATTTAATAACTCTCTTCCCCTCTTTATAACTGCAAATCCATTTGTTCTCTAGGCTTCCTTAACTTTTAATTCACTCCAAAATTTTTCTTTTTCAAAAAATTTGTTGATAACATCTCACCCACTCTCTCATTTGCTCTCTTTTTTACATTGCTTCACCACTCTCTAAACCTCTCTCTTTTTTCCATATACTCTTCCCCCCTTGCATCATTTTCTACTTTGTAAAAACTTCTCCTATGCTAACTTTTTCTCCTTTTTACTCTCTTTACATTATCTTTCCACCAATATTATTATATATATATTATATAAATTATATAAAATAATTTATATATATAAAAATATATAAATATATATATAAATATATATATATATATATATATATATATATAAATATATATATATATATATTTTTATAAGGAATTCGCGAGAGCAGGCGAAATATCACAAACACTGATCTCTGGCTGACGGAGACTCGAACCTACGAACCTTGGAACAAGGTTCGCAGTGCTTTGCCAATCTACCCACACTGGACCAATACCTTGGAGTCCAGCTTGCGCTAGACTTTGATCAAAGGCAGCCAGCTTTCAGGCTTACAGCTTTTCATCTCATCCCTTGCATGCATCAGCCTTACTAGAGATTTTAATAACAATGCAAGGAATTCGCGAGAGCAGATGACACTCACCTCTTCTGATGTGCCTATAAATTTGAGCCTATGAATTTGAGCCTATGAATTTGAGCCTATTATTCATCCAAAGAGGGTCATTTCTATTCGATTTAATTTCTTTATAAGGAATAAATGTACTTTGGGCAGCACGAATAGCGTTTAGAAAACTCTCAAATTGATAGCTCTTTTTGTTATCCTAGTCCACAGATTATAATTGTTCTCTTAGCTCATTGTATCTGCTAAGCGATAATCTGGGACCGTTACTTAGTGATCCTTACTATCATCTTTCAATTCAGTGCTGAAGGTAATTGATCTGTGGTTGCTTGCACCTGGTTATTCTGAAATTTCTAAATTATTAACAAGGGATTCCTTGTTTGCAGGTTATTTCCCCTTCTAGGTTTTGTAAGAAACTGCTTTAAAACACAATCCTGAACTAAATTCCCAGTCAAGGAATTCGAATCAATGTGACTGAAGTTAAAGTCCCCAAGAATTACTACGTTATAATGCCTTGTGGCTCTAACACTTTTATCCCACAGTAGTCTTCCTTGGTCTCTATCCAAGGTTGGAGGATGGTATATCATGCCTAAAATCAATTTTCTCTGCCCTTCTGAAAATTCTACCCAAACAGACTCAGTATGTGTATCAGACTTTATACTCGTTTTTATGCAACAGTTCAAACGATCTCGGACATAGAGTGCCACCCCACCCCTTTTCCGATACTTCTGTCTACTTGGAACAATTTAAGACTCTGAATATGACATTCAGCAGGCAAGTCCCGATTTTTCATATTAAACCACGTCTCAGTTATGGTAAAATCATCAATGTTTCTCGCACTATGACTATTAGTATATGTTTAGAAAACCTCTCTTCTCTTTCCTCTTCCTGCTCATTTCTGTTCCTCAACTATTCCTGTTACTGTCCTTGTCATGTAGTGCCACTGGCTTTCCAATATTCACCAATAACTCTACCTCATTCTGTCTATAACTGGTTTCACTAAAATTCACACTATTGCTATAATGAGAATTTATTGATTTTCCACAAAAACCCAACCAATTTCTAGTTTAAAGGCCCCCACCTCAAACCTAGATAAGTGAGCCCCATCCCTGGCATACATGTCATTTCTCCCGGAGAAGGGGTCCCAGTTGTCTATGAATGTTACTGCATTTTCCTTACAATTCATTTCCAACTCCTCTCTTGGGCAAAATGTCATATATCACAGGGTTCCCACCCCCTTCCTCCTAATTACCTCTATTGCTGTCGTATACCTGCTAATCAGGTCTTCACTTCTGTGTCTGCCAACATCGTTGCCTCCCGCACAGAGGCAGATAATAGAATTGCTCCTATTACCTTTCATGATGTCGTCTAGACGGCTAACAATATCCTCCATCCCAGCCCCAGAAGAACATACTCTCTGCCTCCTCTTCCTATCTATAAGATAAAATGCCCTATCTATAAATTGACTGTCCCCAACTGAAACAATGTTCATACCTTCACCAGAGGAGTTCGTCATGCACCATTGAGACCGTTATTAAATTAAATTGTCACATTCTCACTATACAGTTTAAAGTTTCTTAAATCTTGATTAAAAACATGAAAAAATAGAGGAAAAAGAATATTTTATGCAAATTCCAAAAATTAAAAGTTAATGCAATACATAGCCAAAATTAACTAGAAAAATATCGGTCGTTGGTTAATTCGAGAAACGTACAGCTGTATTCCGTAGTTCCAATCCTTTGCGCCTCAATTTGCGTAATGGGAATAGTACTGTGTGGTACAAGTAGATAATTCTGTTATACGTTTTGTGAGTGTGAAACAGGTTTTCAGTTCGTTACTTGAATGTATTATCAGAAATTCTAAGACAGAATGTATTTAGCAATTTTTTTTTCTTACTTTACCTGACTTACTTGCAAAGAGTTTTATTTATTCAAATTGTAGTAAAGTTTACTAAATTAACAAGACTAGTTTATTTGGAGTGATAGAGAGCATTTACATCGTTGGGAAAATTGTAATGGAGAAGAATTGTGAAGTCTCTAATGCTGGACGTGAGAATTTATATAATTATTTTTATGTTTTCTCTAAGTTTAAATTTTGGTTATTTTCACATGGCATGCAAGGGCAGATAATGTTGTGGATAATGTTGTATTTTGACCTATATATGTTGGCAAATAAAAATATAGCTTATAAGCCTTGCCTAAACATGCCTTGGTAGATAATTAAATTTAGCTTGAGAATCCTAGACTAAACATTCCTCGCAAGATAATGCAACTAGTTTGGGAACCTTGACAAACAAGCAGTTCTAGAATTAAAGAACCAGTTTCACACTTAATTGCCCATTGTAGGTTTCAATTTGCTCGATGTGCCCTGAAATTATAATGTACTTCATCGTATGTTAGATTGAGTTAGGTTTGTTTAGGTTAATGGATATTCACTCATGTTTTCATATGATTACCTACAATAATGAATTGTTAAAAGAAAGGGTGGTTGATATTTGCAGCACTGGGCAATACACCCAGTGGTGCCAACGTTCAATTAGGAGTGTATATTGTCTCAGGAACTATACAAAAGATGGAAGATAGATTGTGAGAAAACCTACATTGGCAAGTAATAATATAGCTTAGTGAACTTTGACAAGACATGAGTCGGCAGATATGTATATTGTTCTGGGACTCTGACTAGAGTCAAAGAGGATGTGTGTAGGCAGATAACAATATTGTCTGGAAGATCTTGAAAAGACACATATTGGCACATAAGATATAATTCCATTCCTTTTTTCTATTATTTTGTTATAATCTGAACAATATTTTCTTCAACAGAGTGCACATTAAATCAGCCGACATGTAGCGTACCGCGCCAACACGTCACTGGTATATGTAGACATTCGTGCAAGGCAGATGAACGTGCTCATAGAGACTTTTGTGGTCATAGGTGCTTTTGTTGTCTTCCAAACTCTGGTAAGTTTTTTAACTAATATAATACGCAATATTATGAAAAATGTGAGAGTTATCTATTTGCAAGTATGTGATATAGCTGTGATGAATGGTTTTGAAAACCGACAAGTTGAAGATTGAGACACTTATGCAACATATGGGAATCTTTATTTAGGAAACGTTTCGCCACATAGTGGCTTCATCAGTTCAATACAAAGCAGAAAGGTGTACGGAGAGGAGTTTGAGGTAATCAGTCCCTCAGCCTGGAGTCGATGTGTTCAATCCATCAGTCTTATAGAATGTACAGCACAGGGCCGTAGATGTGGCTTATATACTGTAGTCAGGTGAGGCGAAGCAGAAGGAGGCGGGGTCATAGTGGTACCATCCACTAGTAGAAGAAGGTCTTCGTCCAAACGTTGGACAAGTTTGAAAAATTCTTTGTATCAAGATCCAATGATGATGCAGTGTCTGACAGTTGTGATGAATGGTTTTGAAAACCGACAAGTTGTCCAACCTTTGGACGAAGACCTACTTCGACTAGTGGATGATACCACTGTGACCCCGCCTCCTCCTGCTTCGCCTCACCTGACTACAGTATATAAGCCACATCTACGGCCCTATGCTGTACATTCTACAACACTGATGGACTTAACACAACGACTCCAAGCTGAGGGACTGATTACCTCAAACTCCTCCCCTCTGTACACTTTTCTGCTTTGTATTGGAGTGATGAAGCCACTGTGTTGCGAAACGTCTCCTAAATAAAGATTCCCATATGTTGCTTAAGTGTGTCAATCTTCAATGTGATACAGCTGGTCTCAGACAGAGCCGTGGGGGCGTTGACCCCTGAAACCCTCTCCAGGTAAACTCCAGGCAAGTATGTGAGGTTTATATTTAATTTTACAGTGCAGAATTTTAGATAATTGATACAGCTGATATAGCTGTATGAAGTATAGACGCATGATGCATAGCTATAAAAGTATGTAGTACAGAAGCTTATAAATGTATATGATTGTACGAGAGGTTTTATCTCCTATTTTTCCCTTGATATTCTTTGATCATTGCCCTCCCGGTCTGGCCTCAGATCAAATTTCTTGATCTAGCGCTGGTCACTGAGGCTGAAGGTACTCCCTGCACTCAGTCCAGCATTGTAGATGGGTGTATACCAGTAGTCTGAGGCTGATGGTGTTTCCTGCACTCAGTCCAACGTTGTGGATGGGTGTATACCAGTAGACTGAGGCTGATGGTGTTCCCTGCACTCAGTCCAGCGTTGTGGATGGGTGTATACCAGTAGTCTGAGGATGATGGTGTTTCCTGCACTCAGTCCAGCGTTGTGTATGGGTGTATACCAGTAGTCTGAGGCTGATGGTGTTTCCTGCACTCAGTCCAACGTTGTAGATGGGTGTATACCAGTAGTCTGCGGCTGATGGTGTTACCTGAACTTGTCCAGCGTTTGCATGGTGTATACCGTAGTCTGAGGCTGATGGTGTTCCTTGCACACAGTTCAGCGGTGCAAATGGATCTATACCAGTAGTCTGAGGCTGATGGTGTTCCCTGCACACAGTTCAGCGTTGCAAATGGGTCTATACAGTAGTCTGAGGCTGATGGTGTTCCTGCACTCAGTCCAGCATGGAGGAGGGTGTATACCAGTAGTCTGTACTTTCTACTAGAATGATGTACTGAACACATCGACTTCAGGCTGAGGGACTGTATTACCTCAAACTCCTCCTCTCCTTACACTTTCTGCTTTGTATTGGACTGATGAAGCCTTTGTGTGGCCAAACGTTTCTTCAATAAAGATTCCCATATGTTGCATGCCTCCATCTTCAACTTGTCGGTTTTAAACCATTTATCACACCTTCCATAATTCTTCCATTCCCTAGCACACTGTGGTTTGCTTCTCTACACCCTTGGGTGAACCACGGGCTTGTCCTGGCTTTCTCATTATTTCTGTTGCCATTGGGTACAAGCCTCTCCTCTGCTTCCTTGCATATTCTTGTCACATATTCCATCATCTCCTTTACTGATCTCCCTACTAGTTCTCTGTCCTACTGAACCTCGTGCAGTAAATTCTTAATGCTTGTGTAGACCTCTCTCTTATAATCGGGCTTCGCTCGTCTTACCTTTCCTGTTTCCCTCTCCACTTGTAACTCCACTATGTATTCGTGATCACTAACTCCGAAGGGTCTTTCATATATGTCCTCAATTTCTGCACTACTCAAAGATAATACTAGTCCCAGTCTTGCTGGTTCGTCCTCTTCCCTCTCTTTCTGGTAGTGTCCCTTACGTGTTGATGCATGAGGCTTTCCAGTAACACCTCCATCATCTTAGCCCTTCACATTTCTGGGCCCCCTTGTGACTCCAGGTTTTCCCACTCAATTTCTTTGTGACTGAAGTCACAAACCATTAGTTGCGTTACCCTGCCCGCATGGGTCCTTCTGGCCATTTCAGCCAATGTGTCAACCATCTCTCTTTTACTTTCATCATATTCTTGCCTTGACCTCCTGTTATTCTGTGGTGGGTTATACATAACTGCAATCACCACCTTAGGACCTCCAGTTTGAAGCATTCCTGTTATGTAGACCCTTGCTTCTCCTCTGTTTCTTCTCTCTAGCTCCTCAAAATCTCATCAGTTTTTGATGAGCAGTGCCACTCCTCCACTCCCTCTGTTCTCCCTGTCTTTCCTCAGGATTTGATATCAGTTCGGAAAGATGGCATCTGTTATCATTCCTTTGAGCATGGTTTTTGTGAAAGTTATGATGGATGGTGATACCTTTATGGTTCTTTCATGCCACTCACTTACTGGTTATTCCATCAGCGTTGGGGTACCTTTCCAACAACGTATTCTATGGGTTTGTGGGGGCTGGGGGAGTGAGGGACCTCGCAGGGTGCTATGGGATTCTACAGCTTAGTGTGGTATGGGGGTTGTGGGTGTGGAGTATGGTTGTATTTAGATATTATGTTTAGCTGCAGGGTTCTGAGGGCGATTCTGTGGGTGTTTGTGCTTTTGTTCCTCTCATCTTTTAGTTTTCCCTCTACTGACTCTAGCCTTGTAGCCTCTTTGTTGCCTCTTTCATCTCTATTTTCTCTCAGCTGCTGGTAGGGGAGACCAGGGCTACTTGGCACACTTTTTACATTTTCGGAGATGAAGGAAAAAACAACAAACAGTTTTGGTAATCTTATACTTCCAGTGAAAAAATATAAATCTTCCTCTTCCTTTTCATGAAATAAAAAATAATTTTCTTTCGAAACAAAAGCACAGCATTCTTTAGAAAAAAAATATTTCATGTGTGCCAACATGCCCATGTACGGGGTAAGTTGTCACACACTACGGGGTAAGTTGGCACACCAAATAGTAATAGTAAATTAAGAATATGTAACAGTAAATTTAGATACTGATTATTCATAATGTTCCTTTTCAAGAATATTCAGTACCATAGAAAATGATAAATCTTTTCTTAGTAAAGAAAGAAACCTCTTTTAATAAGATAAAAATTAAAAACTGACTAGGTGTTATATATCTCAATTGAAAAAAAATTGCATTTCCAGATAATAACTTCACAGAACACTTAGCACCTAAGGTGAACTTAATGTAAATCATCATCTGAGTCACGGTTGCGGTATGTACAAAGCAATTCTTTATCAGTGTAGGCTTTGTGGGCCCACAACTTGCACATTCTACACTTCTCGTGGTTTGCTTTTGGAAAAGTACCCATACATACCAAACAGGAGACTGTCCTCTTCATCTGAACACTGTGCCAATTTGCCCCATTTTGTTGAGCCAACTTGCCCCAATCATACCAATTGTTTAATGGGTTTGTTTGGTATTCTGGTAGCGGGGAGTAAATGATACATCTTCGGAGGCTTCTTACTTTATTAAGTCGTGGTGGGTAAACAGGCTTGTGTGTTGTGCCCATGGCCCGGGAGGGCCATGCCCACGAGAGAGAGCTAGGCAGTAGGCCTTGTGTCTTGCTGCTAGGCTGCTGTGTGAGTGAGAGTGAGGCAAGGGCAGGCAGGCTGAAGTGGCAACGCCTATAGGTGGCAGCACCAGCATGGTGCAAAATATGAACTAACCTGGCAGGCAGCATGGGCTGTCTGTGCACAGTACAGGCTGTCTACATACGCTCGGCCACCTACCGCGCGTCGTCCCGACGCGACGATGCTGGTGGTAAAAGAAACTCGGTCTCTCTCTCATAGGAACAGGGCACAGAACACAAAATAAAAAACATATACATATGGACATGGAAAAAAAAACTTCCTACAGGGAGGGAAGAAAAAAACATGTGGGGTGTGCTAAACATCGTGGTCAAAGGCAGTGAGCATCGAAGGGCATCACTGCATGCCTTCCTGCGTCTGGACAGATACTGCAGCACAGGAGACATCGCTGTGGCTGAGCTGTGACGTAACAGGGTACGGTCTCCTCTGGAACGGTGAAGCAGTCATCGTAGGAGTCGCTGCAGGTTTTCACTCAACCTGGGGCACGACATGCTGGTGCCTTCGAGTGAGGCGTCGACAAAACTCGGCAACTGGGCAGGACTTCTATCAAGCGACTCAGGAGGACACTTCTCGACTGGTACTGTCGCTGGGCTGTCACTGCCGGCGAGCGTGGAGCGAGTTGTGGAGCGAGTCGTGGCAGAGACGACTGGGCAAAACATCTGGGAGTCGTAACATCATACACCAGACTGCAGTGAGCGAGCTAGCAGTCAAAGTGACATCATCTTTGTGCAGGCTGCTCACTGAAGCTTGTGACATGAGGCTGACACAGTGCCTGCCGACAGGGCTAACTGCGGCTTGGCGAGTATCATTCTCTCAGCCATTGGAGTTATAGCAGAGGTTAGTCTAAGCATCCCTAGACTTGTTTCTCTACATATAACTGCACTCTGACGGTCTGGAGGTGAAGTGAACAAATCTCGATGGGAACGTAGCAGGTACGATTCTGCAGAACATCACGAGCGACGAACATAAAAGCTTTCTGTACAAGGGGGCTTGGGCTCAGGGCTGTCTGATAGCTGTCAAACACACTGGTCACACGGGTGACTTAACACAGTGGTGCTACTCAGGTCTGGCTCAAACCTCACTGGACACACGGAAACTTGACACACCCGCGGTACATGCGGTACAACATGGCTTAAACTAGCAAATGATGCCTTTCTGTGCACAAAACTGACACTAAGACATATACTAAAATGTGAGAACATTGACTGAGAGGAATTAATTAACACACGACATATATCTTCTCTGTCTTCTCGACAATACTAAAATAATTACTGAACGCTCGATGGTGACATCATGTGATGTCGCGAGGTGCCGTCAGTAGACATCTCGAGGTGACGTCAGGCAGACATCGTGACGTCATGAAGTCGGCCAGCATCGTGGGTGACGTCGATGTGATGTGGGCAGCAGACCACAGCATGAGGCCTGGGACATCTGGTAACTCACGTGGCTGGTAGATCCACGTGACATCGCCCACACCCAACGTGGCGTCGGGATCCACTTGGCGTCGTGATCTACGTGGCATGCTGATCCACGTAGCTTCGAGTGGCCTCGGGCACTCGGATACACAGTTCTGGCAATGAATTCACACGGAAAACAGCAGAAAACACAGCAGAGGGAGTGGGCAGTGGTGAGTGGTGTATGGTAGTGTGGTGGCGAGGAGCGTGGATGAGTGTATGGCGAGGGAGCATCTGGCCATTCCTCCTCCTCCCACCCACAAACACAGGGAAACACACTGGACGCAGAAATCACCACGAAACTCACCTATGGCTTGCTGAAACAGCTGTGCTGAGCTGAACAACAACAGCAGCAACATACAAGTGATGCTGAACACGTGACTTGAGAAAGAGCGTGGGTCCCACTGTAGCGTGGGGTCACTGGGACGGCACTTACAATTCTCGAAGAATTTCGGCAAATTTCGGCCTGGATCCTGCTTGTACCTGTGTCTGGATGCTCAAACGTGCAGACACAACATCAGGATAACTCGTTGAGAGACAGATGCTTGTTGTGTAGGGGGATGAAATGAACAACTTCATTCCTTCCTTCCTAACAATCATTAACCCCTAAGTTAAATCATAGCTAAATTGGATATTTCTCATCTATAACCCCATACATGTTACAGCAAACAATGTGAGTGAATGATAAT
The DNA here is from genome assembly GCF_026875155.1 of Cherax quadricarinatus. NCBI lineage: Eukaryota > Metazoa > Arthropoda > Malacostraca > Decapoda > Parastacidae > Cherax > Cherax quadricarinatus. The sequence goes on along the minus strand of NC_069490.1, from coordinate 22,854,281 downwards.
TTACTTACCGGCATCAAAATAAAAATTTTTCCCCACTCCGGTTAAGTATTGCATCCTCTTGGTATGGTAGCTTGTTAGTGAGTGAGGAAGCATGTGGTGATTCTATGATGTAAATAACAATGCCATCTAGCGGTAAATATTTGAATTATTACAAGTGTGTCAACTTACCCATGTTGCCAACTAGCCCCGATCGCCCCTACTGTTCTCGTTCTGTCATGGTCTATGAATACCCTTCGGTATTTCACTGATTCCTTTAGCCATGGTTTCTGTTCTGAAAATCAGTGTGGCTGGCCGATTTCTCTCCTTTGAGTACCCCCAATTCCCTGAAAAATTTATGTCTTCCTCTCCTGTCTGTTTGATGATATTTTCAATCTCTTGTTTTTCTTTCTGTCATCTTTCATCATATGTCTTCCCCATCGTTCTCCTGAAGCCCATGAATAAAAACTGACCTCTTCCTCTCCTCCTCCCATTGCTTTTCCCTCCATGTCTCTGGTTCCCATTTATATATAGCCACTACCTCCCTTATTTCCTGTATCTGATAGTGGCCTGGTTGTGCTTCTGTTTGGGGTCTGTCACTTTCTCTACTTAATTCTCTACCCAAACTTACTGCTGTTTCTGTCCCCTTTCATTCCTCGACCTCGAAAAGAATTACAATGAGGCCTTATAGGGCCTCATTGTAATTTTTATCTCCATTTCCTTTGGACCCCTCATTTAATATTGGTGTACCTGCTGTGGATGCCAAGTTCCCTCTGGTTGTTCGCTCAGTGTCTCACTTCAGCATGTTTATTTCCTCTTCTAGGGCCTGTATCTTCGCTTCTGTAGCTTCACCTGCAGGCTTTTCTCCATTTTTGCAGTATGCTCGCCTAGTTTGCTTTCCCACTCTCGTTCCAGCCTTTTCAATAGCTCTTCTATCCATTCTTCCTGTCCAGGCCTATCTTCCTATGATCTCCTGAGTCTTCAACTTTACCTTTGGGGCTCCATTTTTTATTTATGAGCTAGATTTCGTCGTGTGCTGTTTATGTGTGTATTTGTGTGTGTGGGGGGGGAGATGGGGAGAGTGAGAGAGAGAAAAGGGGAGAGAGTAGTGAAGAGTGAGACACATGTGGAGGGGGAGAGGTAGAGAAAAAAAGGAGAGGGAGAGTTGGAGAGAAAGAGGGAGAGAAAGGGGAGAGAAAGAGGGAGAGTGAGAGGGAGGAAAGG
>NC_069490.1:22830581-22848081 GCF_026875155.1 Cherax quadricarinatus | reverse complement strand
CCATGTTAGATAAAACCTTGTTAAATTAACTGAAGTAATTATCAAATTCAATTCAAAGTTTATTCTCTATAAAGATTACAATGTTGAATTTACAGAATTTGGTTGTTGTGTGGTTTACATGTAGTTAAATAATGATTACAGAGTGTACCACTAGAACGCCTAGCATGGCTAGGCATAACGGGCAGACTTAGTTTAATTCTTTATTTTAAAATATTACAAATTATGAGGTAAGTTGGTATTATGGCTAAGTGACTAAATACTAGTTTGTGAGTTTAGCAATGTGAATGCTTTTGTTTTGGCACAGTACATAGTTTCAGTATTGGAGTATCATAGGATTCATTATTTTAAGATTGAGATTAATATTTCTGTTTATGGTCAAATGGGTGAGTGAGTGTAAGTGTGAACCACCAGGTGGTATTCGTGTAGTTAGTTGATGGGGTTTATCAGGGAGATAAGATGTTTTCTAATGATAGTTTTGAAGGCGATGAATGTGTCTGCAGTTTTAGAGTTCTCAGGTAGGGTGTTCCAGATTTTAGGGCCTTTGACATACATTGAATTTTTGTAAAGGTTTAGTCGGACATGGGGAATGTCGTAGAGATGTTTGTGTCTGGTGTTATGCCTGTGGGTTCTGTCACAACTATCAAGAAAGCGTTTTAGGTCAAGGTTGATATTGGAGTTTAAGGTCCTGTAGATGTAGATTGCACAGTAGTAAGTGTGGATGTACTGAACAGGGTGTAAGTTTAGATCTATGAAGAGTGGGGGGTGTGTTGCCAGGGATGGGATTTAGTGATTATTCTTACTGCAGCTTTTTGTTGGGTTATTATTGGCTTTAGGTGTGTTCCTGCAGTTGATCCCCAAGCACAAATAGCATACGTGAGGTATGGATAAATAAGTGAGTGGTATAGTGTGAGAAGGGCATTTTGCGGCACGTAGTATCGTATCTTGGAGAGGATCCCAACTGTTTTGGATACTTTTTTGGTTATGTGTTGGATATGGGTGCTGAAATTCAGGTTGTTGTCAAGGTATAGGCCTAGGAATTTGCCCTCATTATGTCTGGTAAGTAGAGTGTTGTCAATCTTAATGTTAATTTGTGCATCTCCTGCTCTGCTACCAAACATAATATATGGGAAAAATTGGGCTACGTTCCAGGGAGCCCCCGAAGAGTCAAACAAAAATAATGTAAATTGCAGTTCACTGTCTTGATGTATTATGTTGTTTTTACTGCTTAAGACTACAAATGCAACAGAAATAAGAATCATGTAAGGGTAATTTTATGAGGTGTTGTATAATTTAAAATTGTGTCGCAATTTTTCAGTACTGCAGTAACCAAAATGTGCCAAATAAAACAGTGTAATATAATGGTCTACTATATGTGAAATGTTCACTAAGGCCATTATGAGCTCACTGTAATTACTCTATCGTGAGTGGAAATGTATGTAGTGTGGAAAATGACACTTATATACAATTCAGGCCATTTATTAGAGGAAACGTTGTGCAACGGGTGGCCTCTTAAGTCCTAACCTTTCCTATAATAAATGTCCTGAACTGTACATAAGTGTCTTTTTCCACATCTTGTCGGTATCACCAGGCCATTTTTCAAGGTATGTAGTATGGATGATCACTGCACTCAGCCCAAAGTGGATGTCCATGTACGTGGTAGAGTCACTCAGACTTTGATAAAAATAATAATATTAAATTATTATTATTATTATTATTATTATTATTATTATTATTATTATTATTATTATTACATTATTATTATCGTTATCTCTATTGCTATAAATATTAATACAAATAATGAAAGTAATATTATTATTACACCAGTCTTAATGACTACCACATAAGATATTCATATGTTTTATAACATTGTTGTATTGTAATTTAAGTAACTTATCTCTCTATACAATTATTTTTTGTAATGGGATATTGTTATGAATCAACCTGTAACTTGCATTTGTTTTTAAAATTCCTTCTGTTACTGTGTATTAGGCTCCTAGAGAAAAATATAAATATGGGAAATGAAAAACCATGTAGATTTGAAGCAAAGGTTCACAGTGTTTACCATTAGTTGTAATACTTTGCTTAATGATCAATACATTTTTGGTATTTTGCTTGTAATCGTTAATACCCATATTATTTAATAATACTAATTGATTTCAGCATTAGTGTACACAACATGTATAATTTGAAGGTCCATTGATTGAAAAGAATATATAGGGATAAACTCTAGGCTACACTATTCTATACTTAAAATTTGCACAAAAAAAAAAAATCCTGTTTATTTTCTCTTCTAAAGGTCTAATATATAGTATTAGAAAGTATAATACATTAATAACTCACATGAAGGTAACTGAACCTTATGACGATGCTCCGCTCAGAATGAAAAAAAAACACCTGAAAATAATCCCCCCACCTCACAGTGTCACTAGCCATCAAACTGTTACTGACCGTCACTTTGTTATGACCATCACACTGTTACTAACCATAACACTGTTACTAACCATAACACTGTTACCATCACATTGCAACTGCGGTCAGAGGTTATGTGTGGTCACTGTTCTAAGCTGTCTGGGAATTAGTGTGGGGTGTTACTGAGCATCATGGCCTGCTGTAGTGTTTTGGAATCTCAGGTTAAAATGTTGAGGAAGGAGGTCTACTTCTTCAAGAGGAAAATAGGAGGCTGAAGCTTCGCCAAGATGTGTTTGGGAGTATAAGATGGTTGGAACTGGTGAGGAAAAGGATACCAGCTAGTGAGGTGAAAAGTTGCAGCCGCTATAAGTGGCAAATGGTTTACAGTTCAGAAAGAAGGAAGATAAGGAAGGTTAATAGAGAAGATGTGAAGGTAGGAAATAGATTCTCTGTTCTCCAGGTTGAGTGTACTTCAGTGGTTAGTGACATTAAAGGTAACACTGACTCCCATGCTAATCAAGGTAAGAACATTCTAATTGTAGGAGAATCTCAGGTAAGATATATGGATAGTGCATTTTGTAACTGAGATAGGAAGGTCAGACAGAGGGTGTGCCTCCCAGGAGCTGGTGTTGGTGACAGTCAGCAGGTTAGATAATATTATGTCAGGTAATGGGAAGAAGCCCATTATCTGTCTTAGTGCTGGGGGAAAATGACTTGGGAAGGGCACGAGACAGGAGCTGCGGAAAGAAAGGGTCCCCTTTTAGATCCCAATCAATGAGCATCTTGCCTAAAAAGGGGAGTAGGGAATGAAAATGGATGTCTGGGGCAATTGGTAAAAACACGGTTAGACAGGTACTGCAAGGAATTTGCAGTTTCTTCATGATAACTGGGAAAAATTTTTGGGAAAGCATGAAAATATGCAAAGGATGGATCTTTCTCTCGGGTTTGGGAGGGGTTTTACAAACCATTTCGTTGAGGGGTTATTGATGACTTTTCTAGGATTAAGCTGTAGATTATAGCATATAGGTTTTTGTGTGAAAAAAATCGGGGCGCGTTTAGGGTTGAAAACTTAGATATTCCGGATGACAAACCCCAAAAGGGTTTTTTCAGTAACAAAATAAATTAGGAAAAAGATTGGCCCATTAAGAGAAAAATTTGGGCTCACTGACGTGATGAAGAAATGTGTGAACTTTTCAATACCTATTTCCCTTCGTTTTTAACGGGAAAATACTAGCGAAATTCAGAAATAAAAAAATTATGGAACAGGACGATAATAAAATGCCGATTGGGGGAAAATGAATGGTCCTCAGAAAAAATGAGAAAATTAAAACCAAACAAATCCCAGGCCCTATGAACTGTTTGCAAAATTTTTTAAAGTCATGAAAAGGGGAACTTAAAAACCTTTTGGGGCAAATTTTTTCGTATGCACAAAAACTGTATAGTGCCAGCAAATTAAAAAGGGCAGAGTAAACTATTTACAAGGCATTGAAGGTCCAGTTCGAACATGCCCAAAAGCTTCCCCCTTTTTGGGGAAAATTTTTGGAAATCAATAATTGCCAAAGCAATTTATAGCCATCTGAAAGATTAATGAATCTCAGCATGGTTTTACTAAAGGGCGTTCCTGTCTTGCGAATTTATAATTCTTCACTAAGGTATTTGAGGAGGTAGATATGAAATTGAATATAATTGTGATATGGATCGTAAGGCTTTCGATAGATTTCCCCTATCAGGGGTTTTGAGAAAATTAAGGACAGGGTAAGGGGGAAAAATTTTTTTTCCGGGGTAAGGCATGGTTAAAAATGGGAGCAAGAGTTTGCATAATAGGAAAAATCAAATGGGGGGCACACACAAGAGTGTTTCAGGGGGGTCAGTTTGGGGCCCTTTGTTGTTCACACTACAAAAACAAATTTAGATGGGGGAATAAATAGCGACAAAAGCAAATTTGCTGATGACACTAAAATGGGCCCGTCCAATTCTTTTAAGAGGACTTTTGAGAAACCCGGAGGGTTTGAAAGATGAGCAGGGGGTCGGAGAAGTGGCAGATGCATTTTAAAATAAGACAAATGAAAAGTTCTAAATGTTGGACAGAAAAAAACAGTCAAAATAAACTAATAATGGATTTTAAATATTGGTACGCGAAAGGGGGTAGCAGAAATATAAAAACCAAGACAAAAGTGCATATGGTTCACAAAAAAGCAAACAAAATCCTGGCTTCATAGCAAGAACTATAAAAAATTTAGAAGTCCTAGGTTCTCTTAAACACTATATATTTTTTGGATGGGCCTCATTTGGGATTAGCGCCTTTTTGGGTACCGTATTTAGAAGGGATTAAAAAAGCATGGAAAACGTAAAAGGAGGATGACAAAGTTGATCCCTGTACAGAAATTTTTCCAGAGGAAGGCTGAGGGCCCTGAATTCCCTCTCTAGAATTGGGAGGATATTTTTTGAGGTGTATAAAGGAAAACAGGAATTAATAAAGGGTATGTAATAGCGTGCAAAAATATCAAACGGGTAGGACTGCCCCAAGGTTTTAAAAAAAAAAAAATCAGTTTCAGGAGGATATAGGGCACGGTTTGGTAACAGATTTGTGGATGAGTGGACAAACTCCTAAGTACGCATAGACGCTAAGACAAGTGAAGTTTTAAAAAAAAGGTTGGAAAAAACTAGTGGGTGTGGGTTTGGGGGCCATTGGACCTGGACACTTGTGCTACTAGGTCGATGCTGGCTTCCGCTTAAAAGGGCTTTATCACCTGAAAAGGTCAACGAACTGGTTAAGCCCGGGGGGAGGGCTGGACCCCGCCTCGCCCTAGGCCGTAGGTCTTTTGGAGTGTTCTTGTGCTTTTTTATGTCCATAAAATATTATGTCCATCAAAAACGTTATTCCATCACCAAATATTAGTCCATCACACTGTTGCTGCCATCAAGGTTTGGACCCTACACTGTTCTGTCCATCACATGTTGTGACCATCACCTGTTTGACCCTCACACTGTTAGTGCCATCACATGTTACTGTCCAAACCACTGTTACTGTCCTCCAAACTGTTACTGTCCATCACACTGTTCTTCCTCACACGTTACCGAAAATCACACATAATATCTCACACGTTTTTGTCCATCACCAGTTTTGGCCTCACACTGTTACGGGCCATCCCCCCTTTCTGGCCATCACCGTTATGTCCATCACATGTTACTGTCCACACACTGCTTTTGTCCATCACACTGTTAGTCCATAATGTATGCCATACAAATTTTGCCATCAACTGTTACTGTCCATCACACTGCTATGTCCCTCACACTGTTTCGTCCTCCCCTGCTATGTCCCCTCCACTGTTCTGTCCACCATGCTAGTGTCCATCACACTTTTTCTTCCACCACGGGTTTTCTGTCCATACACTGTTATGTCCCACAGTGGTCCCATAAGTTACGTCCATACACTGCTGTGTCCATCACACGTTATGTCCTCACACTGTTACTGTCCATCCCTGTTACTGTCCATCACACTGTTACTGTCCATACCTGTTTGTCCCCTACACTTTTTTGTCCTCAACTGTTTGCCATCTACTGTTTTTGCCCTCCACTCTAGGTCCATCACAAAAGTTATGTCCATCCATTTACGCCATCTTTAAATGTTACGCCTCACACGCTAGTGTCCATCACACTGTTATTCCATCACCTGTTACTGTCCATCAAAAGTTATGTCCCTACAGTTTCGTCCATCCATGTTACGGGCCATCACATGTTTCTGTCCATCACACTGTTACTGTCCACACACTGTAGGCCATCCAGTTACTGGCCATCACAGTTACTGTCCTCACACTGTTATGTCCATCACATGTTAGTCCCTCACACTGTTTCTGTCCATCACACTGACGTCCCTCACACGTTACTGTCCACCACTGCTAGTGTCCACACCGTTTTGTCCACACCGTTTTGTCCATCAACTGTTACTTCCCACCCTGTTACTGTCCTCACCTGTTACTGTCCCACAACTGTTTTGTCCTCACACTTTCTGTCCATACACGTTACTGTCCAAACACCTTTTACTGTCCTACACTGTTACTGTCCATCACAAGTTATGCCTCCCTGTTATGTCCCTGACAATGTTACTGACAACATTCAGACCACCCCTGTCAGACCATCACACTGTCACGACCTCACCGTCACTGACCATCCCCCACGTCACTGCCCCCGCACTGTCATGACCTCCACTGTCCCCTATCCCTCCACTGCATGACCCATCACACTGTCAGACCAAACAGTCACGACCATCACCTGTCCGACCAACCGACTATCCATCACACGGGCATGACCTCGCATGTCATGGGCCATCACACTGCATGACCATCACCTGCACTGACCTCAACTTCACTGACCCTCGCACTGCACGACCCTCACACGTCACTGACCATCACACTTCAATATCCACACACCGCCTTACCATACACTGTCATGACCTCACACTGTCCTTTACCACACATGTCCTGACCATCGCACTGTCATGACCATCACACTGTCACTGACCCTCCCCCTGCATATCCATCCCCACTGTCATTGACCATCACACTGTCCTGACCTCGCACTGCCACTGCCATTACACTTCACGACCCTCACACGTCCTGACATCCACGTCTCCCCACACTTTCACTGACCATCACATGCACTGACCACACACTGTCACTGACCATCACCTGTCACTTCCAAAACACTGGCACTACCATCACATGTCATGGCCTCACACTTCACTGACCCTCACACTGATTTAAATCACACTGTCACGACCATCGCCTGTCAGCCTCGCACTGTCATGCCATCCCTTCATGACCATCACTGTACTGGTCATACATTGTCCTGACCATTTCACTCTTACTGTCCAACCACCGTTTTCTGAATACACTGTAGACCTCGCACTGTCACTGCCATCACCAGTCAATGCCATCACACTTTTACTGTCCATACCTATTTACGTCCCCACAGTCCTGACCATCCATTGTCAAAATGACCTCGCCTGTCATGACCATCACCTGTCACTATCCATCACACTGTCACTGACCATACACTGTCACTATCCTCACCTGTCCTGACCATCGATGTCAAGACCTCGCATGTCACGCCAACACCGTCAGTCCCCCACACTGTCACTGACCTCCCCGCCTGACCTACATGTACTATCCATCCAGGGCACTGCCATCACACTGTCCTGACCTCACCTGACGACCCTCGCACTGCCATGACCTCACACTGTTTACTGACCTCACATGTGACTGACCTCACACGTCACTGACCCTTTCCCCTGTCACATCAATCACACGTTAGACCCTCACACATTACCCTTCCCAAAACCCGCTAGTGTCCCACATGTTACGTCCATTCTACCTTATGTCATCATAGGTTTTGTCCACCAAGTTTTGTCATCAAACTTTTGTTCATCACACTGTTACGCCATCACACTTAAAATATCCATCACACTGTTACTGTCCATAACAGTTACTGACCATCCACATTCTGTTTATCACACTGCTATGTCCTCACACTGTTTGTCCCCATACCATTTTCTGTCTATCACACTGTCATGACCCTCACACTGTTACTATCCATCCACTGTCACTTCCATACACCGTCACTTACCATCACACTCCACTGACCATTCACTGTCACTGACATACACTGTCACTGACCCCCGCACTGTCCCCGACCATCAATCCACATCCCTACCTGTAGACCGTCACACTCACTATCCCCCACACGTCACGCCATCAACTGCATACCATCACACGTCACGACCATCGACTGTCATGGAACCCTCGCCTGTCATACCACCATTCTGACCATCCACTTTCCCCTGACCACAAAAATGCATGACCCACACTGTCACTGCCTCACATGTCACTGACCATCACACGTCCTATCCATCACACTTTTCACTGGGCCTCCACTGTCATTCCCCCCCTCAATTCACGCCCATCATTCTGTCATACCATACACTGTCAAGCGAACACGTGTGCCCCACACTGTGATGACCTGGGACTGTCCTGACCAATTTGCACTGTCCTGACCATCACACTTGACTGACCATGCACTGTCCTGCCTCGCACTGTCATGACCCTCACACTGGATGCCCTCGCACTGTCAGACCATCGCACTGTCACGACCATCGCATGTCACTGACCATTTTCACTGTCACTGACCATCACATGTCACTGACATTCGCCTGCCCCTGACCATCACACTGTCACGACCATCACACTGTCACATCCCTCACCTTTCATTGACCATCACCGCACTGACCATCACACGTCACTGACCATCGCACGCCAGACCATACACTGTCACTACCATCACACTGTCATGACCATCACACTGTCCTGACCATCACACGCACTGACCACACACGTCATGACACACACTGTCCTGACTCACACTGTCACTACCAACATTTCACTGACCATCCACTGTCACGACCATCACACTGTCACTGACCTCCTGTTACGGCCATCACATTGTCACTGCCATTACTTTACGTCCCAAACCATTTTCGCCACACACGTCAAACCACGACGTCCATTGACCATCACCTGTCATGACCATAATGTCATGACCATGGTTATGGGAATCAACTGTATAAAATAATGTAGTACCTTTCAGAATATGTCATGAATACCCGTATTTAATCACAAATTTACTGCCTCACCGCCCGGAACCCAAAAACCCGCATCCCCCCCCCCACTTCACTAATTGACGTAAGACGCATTCACTACCCACGCCCACTACCATCCACTGCCAAAATTTAATGTCATGAACCCCCCCCCCCCCACACCTGGGATGAATCGCATGTTGGGCCCGCCCTCACTGCACGCACTTCACTGACCATCGCACTGTCTTTCCATACATGACATTACTAACTCCTTATTAAACTTAGCTAAAGTTTAAATTCCCCAATTTTTGTGTTTTTATTTTAATTTTTCTTTAGTATTTCCATAGTAGATCAGTTATTTGGGCTGCTGGCCCCCCCATCAGGGGCACCCCAAACTTTGGGGAAACACCCAACTATCCATCATCCAACCATTTTAAATCACTACTTCGCAGGATTCTGGCATTGGATATAAACATCAGGATTCCCCAATATCGAAGGAAAATTTAAACATCGGTACCCAACTTTTTTAGAAACACAAAATTTAAAACATCAATTTTTGGGATGTTCCATATCAGGAGTTCAACTCGAAAGGGAAAATCTATTCATTTTTATGTCCTTCTGTTAAGGGTTTCTAGTTCTTAGAACTGCAAACCTCCAGAGAACCACCAGCTAACATAATACCGCCAACCATAACAGAATCACTAACTACTACTGAACCACCAAACACCACAGAACCATTAACCAATAGCACAGAACTCAAAACCACTACAGATCCATTAAATAAACTGGCGGGGCTTATGCCCGCGGCGAATGAGTCGTGAAATTCCAGGCTAATGAGTTAGCCACTGGGCCATTAATTACCAGCATAGAACCAACGTCCACCACAGAACCAGTGTGTAATACCTAGCCACAACAGAACTACCGTTTACCACAGAACCTCTAATCGCCCCAGAACCATTAACCACAACTGATCAAGTTAACACTAACCTCCACCGAACCACCAGCCACCACAGAACTTTCAATCACTATAGAACTAAACTAAACCATCATCCACACTCGTGAAGCAACAACAATCACAGTACCACCAATAACTGCTAACCTTTCACCCACTACCAAAGAACCATCACTCTCGACAAAATCACCATCTAACACAAGATTCAACAACCACCACAGAACCATTAACTACCACAGAACCACTAGTCACTAAACACCAAAGTTTCTGAAATTCCGCTACAGAACCATTAAGTACCAGAGAACCTACAACCACAAAACAACCACAGATATATCAACTATCATAAAACCACTAACTACGAAAGAACAACAGATAACCATAGAACCCTTATCACAAAACCACTAACTGCAATTAAATCACCAATGACCACTGCCCCATTAATCATTGCAGAACCACCAACTACTGCAAAACAGTAAGCAACACAAAACTGTTAACTGCCACTAACACTGAAAATCCAGCTACCACAGAAGTAACAGTCACCACAGTACCACCAGTTGACTCAAATCACCAACTGCCAGAGAACCAACAACCATCACGGATCCACAAAAACTACAGAAATGCCATCACAGAACTACAACAACTACCAAACCATCAACTTCCACAGACTGACCAAGTACTACAGAACCACCAAAGCTGCAGAACCACCAACTACTACAACACTACTAACCAATAATAGAGAGATAGTACCAAAAGCAACCACCATACTTATTTTAAGCGACATTTGCAGCTATCAGTAAATAATAACAGCAGATTTCACAAAATCGTAATAACACGATTGGAAACAAATCACGGAAAGAGTTGGACTCATAGCAGGCGAGTCTTCAAACTCAGTGGTTAGCGCACTGACCTGTGAGTTTCAGGACCCACCTGCCATGGGAACAAATCACACCCGTTCTGTGATTTGATTTATAAGCAAAACCTACCAGATACATCAAAATCACCAATCACCAGTTCTTTAAAAGCACCAGCCTCTAAAAGCCCAGTAGGAAACTACAAATGCAACGACCACTATAGAAGAACACATTGTTAATCAACACAAAGCACAGATTACTAATCACGAATCCAATGACTGCTTACACATGTCCTGGTGAATTTAGAATAGTTAAGCGCAATCAAACAAATTCACAGAGAGCCACCAACGACTACAGAACTGCAACAACACCCGAAACTACAAATCAACAGCCTCACAACACTGACACAAAACTTTAAGTTATAAAATTTTTTAACAATCAGTTAATATACCAGGCCGTATAAAGCTGGAACCATTTAGAGAAAACCAAAATGGTTAACAGACCATCAACCAATCACCTACGGTGAACCTTAAATCCACACAGGACAAACCTCAATAGAGATTAAACCTCCTAAGAGCAAGCACCCTACTCTGAACCTCCTATAACCCTCACAGAAACAATTAACCATCCGCAAAACTACCAACTTCATCAAACCCCAACGCTAGAAAACAAAAATAAAAACTATTCACTTCCTCCAGTCACCACAGAACTGCTGACTAAAACAGAAGAACCATCCACTTTCGACCTATTATTAGTGTTTATACAAAAAATGACTATCCCACCTCTCATCCAGCTCCTCAGAAACCAGGACAATACACAGAACTACCAAAAACCAATTACAGAACAAACCAAAATCTACCCACAGAACAGCAAAACAACTTCAGAATGAGTGACTACCGAACCACCTGCTACCCAGATTCAACCAACCTCCACAGAATTACCAAAACTAAAACAAAACAATCAACCATCCATTTACACAAAAGACTAATTATCCACTAACAACTACGTAAACAATAACCACAGAACTTCTATAGAAATCAGAACCGTCATCCACTACAGTAACCACAGAACCATTCTACAAAACGAGAACAAATTATTGTTCATTACAACGAGACGACTATCTCACATTTACAATTTACCATAGAAGTTTTAACCACTGCAAAATGGCGAACGATTACCGATCCATTAACCACCATATAAGCATAAACTTTCTAAAATTGTAAAAAAGACAGTACCAGCAATTATTACTTCAACTTACAACAATACCACGAACCACCAAAAACCTAAAGAAAGATGAAATACAACTGAATAAAAATCAACCATATAATCATTACTTAACTTCAACAGCGCTATTATTAACCACTACTGATCCAGAATCCCCCTTAAAACTAGCAACCTCCAAATTACAATCAAGCACTATCACAGTAGTACAAACTAAACTACCTCCTCAAAGTAAGTTTTTTATTGGCATTACCACCTAAACCCAGAAATACTGAATCGCACCTCAGCTCTAATGCCGGGATTACCAACCTCAACTGGATAAATCAACTACCATCTGCCGCCAGAACGAGTAACCATCTCTGACTCCATCACTACGACAGAACTAGAAATCTCTGCTGAAAGACCAATCACCTCAAAGTCAACACCAACACAAAAAAATTATCAGCCACTGAGCCACCAAAAAAAAAAAAAAAACACAAAGCCACCAATAAAGACCGAAACAGAAATGCCAGCTTCAAAAAACAATGAACAAGCTGCTGAAAATGTGATTATCATATTATCGTTGTCAACCATATAATTATATTGTATCATTTAAATCTCTTAAAATACCAATAAATTCGGAATCGTCTTCAAGATCAATTAAGGATTGTAATTAACTAATAAGCAATAGCCTTACCTTTATTAATACTAAATGCACTAATGAACAGTCTTGCAAAACATCGATAAATAACGTATAAGAAGGGTTATCAGGCAACAGAAAGGATAATGATAATCACTTGAATTTCTAGTTACAGACATAATCCAGCAACACAATAATTCCTGTCCAGCAGGAAAACACTACGTTATTACAAGGTTAAGGTTTTTAAACAACATCTGCCTTCCTTATGATCACCAGAGATCCTTCCTTATAAGTATAACACAAAGACACATTAGTTTAAAAAACTTATAAACCTAGATAAAAATAACAGTTGGCCCTTATGGTGGAGTGTGTGGAGAAAAAATAGACACAAATAATGCAGTCGTTTATTAACTACGTTTCGCAACACAGTGGGCGTTATCAAGTCACAAATAGGTCTGGTATAAACCTTGGTAATAAATACCGACAAGTTGATTTAGAAAGACACGTAAGCAAACACTATGACATATTTATTAGAAAACGTTTCGGTCCTGGGACCTCGATCACTTCTAACATACAGAGGTAGAAAGACATTATATATAGGCGGAGAATGAGGTGAGTGACGCATGGTGACCTGAAGAATGTCATGTTGGGATGAGGACGGGTAGATGATGAGATCAAGTGACTCCTGTGTTGTTGTGTTGGTGGTGCTTAAGTATCATGTATGCTAATGTTTTTGAAATTTTGTGGTTTCCAGTGTTGCGTTCTATTGTGTCGGTGACGGCGATTAGTGAGGTTTCTAGACACCGTCGGCGTCTGAGGTCTGGTTCGGTGAGAACGAGTTGTGCCTCATTCCAGTTCATCATATGCCCCGTGGAGTCTCTGTGAGGACACAGGCGTACCTTAAATCGTCTCTGTTACAGGCATTTCGATGCTCATTCAGAATCCACAGGGGATGGTGTAGACGCCTGCTCGTAGCATCTTACGAAAATCAGAACAAGGCAAAAATCTACTTAAACTTTTACCAGGTCAACCGAAACCAGCACGCCTGTATGGCCTTCCTAAGACACACAAGCCTGGCATCCCACTACGCCCTATCACTTCGGGCATAGGGAGTGCACCACACAGACTAGCCGGCCACCTTGCCAAATACCTTTCAGCGCTTCTGGGCACCATTAGTCAAGCCCACCTCAAACACTCAGGTGACCTCTCCCGAATTTCCAACCTGAATGTTAAAAACAAAAGCATGGCTTCCTTCAATGTCACGGCCTTCTTTACCAACGTTTCTATTGACGCTCCAATTAACATTCTGAGACAGAAGCTCACTGAAAACTAAGACCTCCCTTTACCTCTTCTAGATTTCATCAGTCTAGTGGATCTTTGTGTTAATTTCAACTTCTTCAAGTTTCAGGACAACTGTTACGAACAGTGCTTTGGGATGGCAATGGGCAGCCCGCTCAGTGCTGTGCTTGCCAACCTCTTCATGGAAAACTTAGAGACAGATAAATTCAGCACTCTCATTCCCAACACCGTTACATGGCTAAGATACGTTGATGATATATTGGTTTTCTATCCGAGACGCCTCAATATCCAGGCCCTTCTCAACAAGATCAATGCAGCCGAACCACAAATAAAGTTTACACTTGAACTCGAAAACGATGGCAAACTTCCTTTCTTTGTACACTTTTATTCACACCAAGACACCCGCACTAAAAGAGGAGTCCTCACTGGCTTCTTCTTGAGAGCTCTTCGCATATCCAGCCATTGTTTTCTTGAAGAAGAGTGTATTTACATAACACAAGCCTTTAAATTTACGTCTTCATTTCCCATCTTCCTTCATTCGAGATTGCAGACTCAAGGCACAAGCTATCCTCAACAAACTGACCATGGAACAGCCCTCTGAGCAGTTCATAGTGCTCCCATATGTTGATGCTGCCACGAATACTCGCCGGGCACTTGCTGTGAGTAACATCAACGTTTCCACCATAAACACTTTATCTATCAAAGACCTCACTACTAAACGCAGCCCCACACCTCTAACTTCTACAGCAGACATCTACACCATTCCCTGTGGATTCTGTCCCAAGAAATATGTAGGCGAGACAGGCAGAGATTTTGCAGTCCGCCTGAACGAGCATCGAAATGCCTGTAACAGACGATTTAAGGTACGCCTGTGTCCTCCACAGAGACTCCACGGGGCATTTGATAAACTGGAATGAGGCACAACTCGTTCTCACCGAACCAGACCTCAGACGCTGACGGTGCCTAGAAGCCTCACTAATCGCCGTCACCGATACAATAGAACGCAACACTGGAAACCACAAAATTTCAAAAACATTAGCATACATGATACTTAAGCACCACCAACCCAACAACACAGGAGTCACATGATCTCGTCGTCTACCCGTTCTCATCCCAACATGGCATTCTTCAGGTCACCATGCGTCACTCATTCCTCACTCTCCTCCTATATATAATGTCTTTCTACCTCTGTATGTTAGAAGTGATGGAGGTCCCAGGACCGAAACGTTTTCTAATAAATATGTCATAGTGTTTGCTTACGTGTCTTCCTAAACAAATAGATCTACCTGAGCAAAGAGTACGTGAGTA
The DNA here is from genome assembly GCF_026875155.1 of Cherax quadricarinatus. Lineage (NCBI taxonomy): Eukaryota > Metazoa > Arthropoda > Malacostraca > Decapoda > Parastacidae > Cherax > Cherax quadricarinatus. The sequence goes on along the minus strand of NC_069490.1, from coordinate 22,832,791 downwards.
TATATACGGGAGTCAGGTGGATTTGAGACAGGCCTGACTCTCCACACTATATATACTCATGTATTCGTTGTGACATGATAAAGTCCATTGCGTGGGCGAAACATAGTAGATAAAGGCTCACATTATGCTGCATTTGTATCTATTTTTTTTTCTCTTTTTTTTTTTTGCTCTAAAAAAAATAATTATACTATATTCATGACGAGGGAAAAGCTTATAACTTTGGTAAGCAAATGTTTGTGTCGTTACAGTTGCACGATAAAGTCATCGGCTACCTGGAACACTAACACAACAATGTACTCTACGTCTCTAACATTCTCATATTTTGTCATACCAAGAGTTAATTACATTCAATATTTATGTATAAATGGGAATGATTAATATATAATATACTATAAATCATGGAACAGGTGGAGTTTGAACCAATGCTCAGTGAGTCGTAAAACTCCAAGACAGTGCGTAAGCCACTGGGTCAGCTGGGTCAGCTGGGTCAGCTGGTCACGCAGTGGGTCAGCTGGGTACTGCAGGCTCAACTGGCCTGGAGTTTTACGACCCACTTACCGTGGGTTCAGACCCCACCTGTTCCATGATCTTTAGTTTTTTATATATTAATCTTTCCCTTTTATAAAAAAATATTAAATGTAATTAACTCTTTTTTGACAAAATTTTGAGAATGTTAGAGACGTAGAGTACTTTGTTGTGTTTTTGTTCCGGTAGCCGATGACTTTATCTGCAACTGTAAGGGACACAAAATACTTTCCTTTCGAGGAGGGAAAAATACGGAAACTTCTTCTTTAACCCAACAAACTATTAAATGCCACCAATATATAGGTTCATTTTCAGAGAAACCCCCATCTCACAGTCAAAAACTTATACTAACCTAACATAAAATATCAACCAAAAAAAACAGCTATAAATTTTCGTTTAAAAACCCCCAGTTCCCCCCTAAACTCAAGTTTTTCAGAAACTACCAACAACCTCAGGCATACCAAAAAACCCTTGGTAAAAGATTAAATTTTTCTACATTTGGGGAGCTTTTTTCTGGAAAAGTTTTGCGACCCCGAGTCGGTCCCGGAACTTTTTTAAGACTCTCTGACCGCGGGTTTATTCCCAAACCCTTTTGGGGTGGGTTTTTTTTTTCTTTTTTTTAGGAGGGAAAAACTCACCCACAATTTCCCCGGAACGGGGATGGGAAAATCTCTCCTTAAGTTTGAAGAACGAACAAGGTTTTAAGAAAACTTTAAATTTTGTGAAGAATCTTTAAAGTCAATGAACCTTCCTTTTAAAAAACCAAATTTACGTTGAGTTTTGTGGATGATACCTCCCCGGGGACTGAACCCCTTCCCCCAAAATTTTTTTTATTTTTAACCTCTGCATGGTGTTTAAAAGGCTCCTCATAATGTAGGGAAGCCCCCCTTATAGTTTTTAAAAAAGCCTCTGCATGTGTACGAAGCCTCCTGCATGTGTTTGAATTTCCCCGCATGTGTGTGAAATACCGTAGGTTGTGAAAAATACATTCCTATGAAACTCTAAACAAAGTTAGACAATGAAATACTTTGTCCAAAAGTAAAAACCTTACATGTGTTTGTGTGTCAGAAAAAATGTATGGTGTGTGTTGGGCCATTATTGGTGTGTAATGCCCCGTCATGAATGTGTTGCATCACTACATGGGTGCAGAGCATAATAGTGGGAATGTTTTGCAAATCATGATGCGTTGTCCTATCAGTAATGGCTGCGTGTGTGCCCTATCAAAAAATGTGTGTTCTACCTGCATGGGGGGGGCAAGGGTGCTCACAGCTGTTTGTGTGGGGTGTGTGTTTTTCACTATAAAATAAAAGGTGGTGTCTTGTGCCCAATTGTGTGATGGTATTTGTTGGTTTATTTTTAAATGTACTGTAATACTGTCATATAATTTCTCCACTTTACTCAAAATTACTCCACTCTTACAATTACTCCCCCTCTTAAATCTTTAAACAAGTTTGAAAAATACTTTTTGTATCACATAAATTTTGGGTTTCCTATTGCAGAAGTTTTTGTCAAATCAAAGTCATAAGTTATTACGGCTTTATTTTTTATTTTTTCTTTTTTTTTCATCATTTCATTGATTTAATTTTTAGTATAATTTTTTTTGAAGAACGATTTGTGTTTTTATTTTAAAAAAACAGTTTCAACAAATTCGTTATTAATTTATTCTGATCGCTAAAAAATGTAAA
>NC_069490.1:22797745-22830081 GCF_026875155.1 Cherax quadricarinatus | reverse complement strand
TTACACAGATAACTGCAATCAAATCTCTGTCCCAGACTTCGCTTGGCCGACTTCATGGGACTGAAAATTACCTGGGTGGGCTAAATTGGGATGTCCTGACTATGGGTCAGGTAGGTGATCTTGGTTGCCAATATGACTTTTTCAGAGCGTAGTTCTAGCTGCCCAGACAACTTTTGTTCCAAGTAGGGAAATTAGATCTAACAAAAATGATCCCAAATGGATGAACAATAGATTAAAACATCTCACTGGTCAAAAGAGAGGCATATATAGGCCTATCTGCCAACCTTCCAAGGAAAGTTGGTAGATTTACCAGATTACTGGTCAACTAACACCCAGGTACCCATTTTACTGATGGGGAACATAGGCAACCAGTGTATAGAAACACGCCCAATGTTTCTACCCTAGCCGGGAATCGAACCCGAAAATCGCCGTGTGAAGCGAGAGCTGTAGTCTCCAGGCCACTGGACACAGTCATACAGGCATGCCCTCCCAATCAGGGAATCAGATGCTAAGAGTATAATGAGCGGCCCCTTGTTATGCTAGCACCTTGGTTCAACCCAGCCAATCATGTGGAAGCCCGCCAAAGTTATGAAACTTCAACTTGTATGACCAGAGGTTTGGTAAATTGGGAAAGGAAGAAGGATGGGTAAGGATAGAAATACGGGAAAAAGGTGGGTGGGGGATGGAAATAAGTGGTATAAAATGCCGACACGAAATATAAACACATGTGCAGTATAATGTTATTCTTTATTGACAACGTTTCGCCCACGCAGTGGCCTTTATCAAGTCACAAACAGATCTTTGTAGATGAATGGTTCAGAGAACCGACATGTTGATAAATTAGACACATGTGTCTAATTTATCAACATGTCGGTTCTCTGAACCATTCATCTAGAAGAGGTAAAGGGAGGTCGTGGTTTTCAGTGAGCCTCTGTCTCAGAATGTTGATTGCAGCGTCAGTAGGAACGTTGGTAAAGAGGGCTGTGACATCAATCTAGTGGAACTGTGTGTTAATTTCAACTTCTTCAAGTATCAGGACAACTGTTACAAACAATGCTTTGGGATGGCAATGGGCAGCCCGCTCAGTGCTGTGCTTGCCAACCTCTTCATGGAAAACTTGGAGACAGAGAAATTCAGCACCCTCATTCCCAACACCGTTACCTGGCTAAGATACGTTGATGATATATTGGTTTTCTATCCAAGACGTCTCAATATCCAGGCCCTTCTCAACAAGATCAATGCAGTTGAACCATCAATAAAGTTTACACTTGAACTCGAAAATGATGGCAAACTTCCTTTCCTTGACGTTCTACTGTGCAGATCTCCCGACAGTGACAAACTTCTCTTCAAAGTGTATAGAAAACCTACCAACAAGGACGATCTTATACACTTTTATTCACACCAAGATACCCGCACTAAGAGAGGAGTCCTCATTGGCTTCTTCTTGAAAGCTCTTCGCATCTCCAGCCCTTGTTTTCTAGAAGAAGAACAGCCCCCTAAACAGTTCATAGTACTCCCATGTGGCGATGTTGCCACGAATACTCGCCGGGCACTTGCTATGAGTAACATCAACGTTTCCACCATAAACACATCCTCTATCAAAGACCTCACTACTAAACGCAGCCCCACACCTCTAACTTCTACAGCAGGCGTCTACACTATCCCCTGTGGGTTCTGTCCCAAGAAATATGTAGGCGAGACAGGCAGAGATCTTGCAGTCCGCCTGAATGAGCATCGAAATGCCTCTAACAGAGACGATGTAAGGTACGCCTGTGTCCTCCACAGAGACTCCACGGGGCATTTGATGAACTGGAACGAGGCACAACTCGTTCTCACCGAACCAGACCTCAGACGCCGACGGTGCCTAGAAGCCTCACTAATCACCGTCACCGACACTATAGAACGCAACACTGGAAACTACAAAATTTCGAAAACATTGGCATACATGATACTTAAGCAGCACCAACCCAACAACACAGGAGTCACATGATTTCATCGTCTACTGGTCCTCATCATAGGCAGAGGTTGTTTTGATAAGGACCTGCCTCGCATGGGCCAGTAGGCCTTCTACAGTGTTTCTCCATTCTTATGTTCTTATGACATTCCTCAGGTCACGTGCGTCACATCTCACTCTCCGCCTATATATATAATGTCTTTCTACCTCTGTATGTTAGAAGTGATCAAGGTCCCAGGACCGAAACGTTTTCTAATAAATATGTTATAGTGTTTGCTTACGTGTCTTTCTAAACCAACTTGTCGGTATTTATTACCAAGGTTTATACCACGTATTTCAGAACACTAGTACGCAGGCAGATCTGACGATCCATGGAATGCCTGTGTTCAACACCGAAATTAACACAACCATTTAATCAACTACAGAAACGCAAGACTTATCGCCACAGAAGACAACACTCAATACCGAAGAATACTGGAATTATCATTTATCTGTATATCCACCAACTTTAACCAGAACAACGGCTTCTATAACATAACTGAACCTCTTGCCAAGAAACTTCTTCATCGCTATCCCACATAAGAACATAAGAATCGAGAAACACTGCAGGTCTACTCATATAAGGAAATGGTATGGTGATACCGACAAGATGTGGAAAAAGACACTTATGTACAGTTCAGGACATTTATTAAAGGAAACGTTTCGCCACGAGTGGCTTCTTCAGTCCTAATACAGAGAAAACTAAGAAAACACACATATATATAGTGGTGGGAGTCAGGTGAGGTGAAGCGTGGGTAGAGGTGGTAATAGTAGTAGTAGTAGTAATGGAACTAAGGAGGTGAGGTTAGAGAGGGACCTGCTGGCATCAAGTAACACCAGTTCCCAGCAGGTCCCTCTCTAACCTCACCTCCTTAGTTCCATTACTACTACTACTACTATTACCACCTCTACCCACGCTTCACCTCACCTGACTCCCACCACTATATATATGTGTGTTTTCTTAGTTTTCTCTGTATTAGGACTGAAGAAGCCACTCGTGGCGAAACGTTTCCTTTAATAAATGTCCTGAACTGTACATAAGTGTCTTTTTCCACATCTACTCATATACTTATCCAATCTCTTTTAAAAGCTACCCAAGTTTTTAGACTCACTCTACACAGAAGATTGCCACATGCAGCTTTCTCCACCTGACCCAACATTCTCATCCTATAAATACTCATGTACGTTTCACCCAGGTAGATCTGTTTGTGACTTGATAAAGGCCACTGCGTAGGCGAAACGTTGTCAATAAAGGCTCACATTATACTGCATATGTGTTTATATTTCCACCGTAGGTGGGGGAGGAAAGGTAGGATAATAAAGGTAAGAGGCCAAATCACTTTGGTGAATTTTAATATGTGTGTGTGTGTGTGTGTGTGTGTATAACTGCATACCACTGAGTTGGAAAGAGATATACTATTTGCAATTGTGGCTTGTATGTATATATATATATTATATATATATATATATATATATATATATATATATATATATATATATATATATATATATATATATATATATATACAGTGGACCCCCGGTTAACGATATTTTTTCACTCCAGAAGTATGTTCAGGTGTCAGTACTGACTGAATTTATTCCCATAAGGAATATTGTGAAGTAGATTAGTCCATTTCAGACCCCCAAACATACACGTACAAACGCACTTACACAAATACACTTACATAATTGGTCACATTCGGAGGTGATCGTTATGCGGGGGTCCACTGTATATTCGCGATTGCAGAGCGTAGGTTACAAATGACGAGAGAAAGGCGATGGATATAAGTCAGTTACAATCTGGAGATGCTGGCCAGCTCTGCTGCTTTGAAAGTGGTGTCTTCCCATGGTAGATGTGCAGATGTTACTTGGGGAAATGTAATAGATGAGAACTTAAACAAGGAGTCTAAATAAATTTTGGTAATGTAATCCGTAATGGATATAAAAGGTAACTAGTCAATAACATCTTCGTGAATTTTGTTGTTTTCTTGCGGACAAGAAGTTACTGTCTAAGATTATAGTTGCAAGTTGAGTGTAAGCTCTCCCCACACTACTCATCAAGAGGAGTGTAGTTCTGAGCGGTCGCCTGTGTACTGACAAGTTCCACGTCCTCACTACTGTTTGTGAGTCACGAAATCGTAATGACACGATTGCAAACAAACCATACCCCGGCCGGGATTGAACCCGCGGTCATAGAGTCTCAAAACTCCAGCCACAGTGGTGCCTGTGCTAACCTTCCTATGGTGTAGAAATATACCTAGTTGGACGAATCTTATTGTGGCTAGCTGGTCTAGTGGCTAACGCGACGGGCTGGAGTTTTGAGACTCTATGACCGCGGGTTCAATCCCGGCCGGGATATGGTCTGTTTGTGACATTAACTGATGTTACAAAGTTATCATCCTACAACTGGAGTAGTGTATTCTCAAGTTCAGGTGACATGTTCACAACAGATACTATAGGAGACAGTGGGGGCTCTATGCAGAAGTGTTGAAGTCCTCTTGGAGTAGCCATGAAACTACAGTTGGGACAGCGGCAATAGCTGCTGAATTTTTGCCATTGTCTGGCTGGTCAGGGGCAGAGAGTGATGCATTGGTTTGGGTTGTCGTTTTAACTATGTCATTACGGTTGAGTTTTAATTGAGGAATGCAGTTTGAGGATGTGAGGGTGCGGAGGATGACACATACTGCATGACCTGTGGGGGCTGGTTCATAACGAAGTTCACATCATCTGGGATAATCTGGGGCTGAACCCTATTAGCTGCTAACACGCTATTTAAAACCGAAGAGCAGAGTTTAACATTGTCACCTGCTATTCCCTAGGCCAACATAAACATCAGTGTACCTTGCATAACATCGACCTCCGTAAACCTCGAAGAAGACATAGGGAAGGATGGTGGTCCTTCTGCTTGATGTATATTGGAGGGGGAAGGGTGGGGCGCTGCAGTATTGGCAGAAGTCCAAACATTAGTATTGGCAGAAGAGGCCTGAGGAGACCTGCCGGATCCAGGGAGATTTGGGAACGAAGCCTGGGACATCGATGGAGGTGCTTGGGGAGTGGCATTCATAGTGCTTTTCTGTTTCTTCGCATCCAGAATTTTCTGTATTGCAGATTTCCTAACAGGACAGCTAGGTGCGACAGCATGATGTTTTCCAGTAAAATGGCACATTAAGGGTTCTATAGTTCTAGCTGCTCAGTCAAATTATGTTCCAAATAGGGAAATCAGATCAAACAAAAATGATCCTAAATGGATGAACAATAGATTAAAATATCTGATTATCAAAAGAGAGGCATATATAGGCAAATCAAAAGAGGAGAGGGGCAATTAAGAAATCGATATATTCAGTTAAAGAGAGAAATAAAAAAGGGAATTAGAAAACCAAAAAGAGATTATGAGGTTAAAGTTGCAAGAGAATCGAAGACTAACCCAAATGGATTCTTTCAGGTATACAGAAGTAAGATCAGGGACAAGGTAGGCCCACTCAAAAGTTCCTCGGGTCAGCTCACTGACAGTGATAATGAAATGTGTAGAATTTTTAACACATACTTCCTCTCAGTTTTTACACAGGAGGATACCAGCGATATTCCAGAAATGATAAATTATGTAGAACAGGACGATAATAAACTGTGCACGATTAGGGTCCTTAGGCAAATAGATAAATTAAAACCTAACAAATCCCCAGGCCCTGATGAACTGTATGCAAGGGTTCTAAAGGAATATAAAGAGGAGCTTAGCAAACCTTTGGCTAATCTTTTCAACATATCACTACAAACTGGCATGGTGCCAGATAAGTGGAAAATGGCAAATGTGATACCTATTTTCAAAGCAGGTGACAGGTCCTTAGCTTCGAACTATAGACCAATAAGCCTAACCTCCATAGTGGGAAAATTTATGGAATCAATAATTGCCGAGGCAGTTCGTAGCCACCTTGAAAAGCATAAATTAATCAACGAATCTCAGCATGGTTTTACAAAGGGGCGTTTCTGCCTTACGAATTTATTAACTTTTTTCACTAAGGTATTTGAGGAGGTAGATCATGGTAATAAATATGATATTGTGTGTATGGACTTCAGTAAGGCTTCTGACAGGGTCCCACATCAGAGACTATTGAGGAAAATTAAGGCACATGGAATAGGAGGAGAAATTTTTTCCTGGATAGAGGCATGGTTGACAAATAGGCAGCAGAGAGTTTGCATAAATGGGGAGAAATCAGAGTGGGGAAGCGTCACGAGCGGAGTTCCACAAGGGTCAGTGTTGGGCCCCCTGCTGTTCACAATCTACATAAACGACATAGATGAGGGCATAAAGAGCGACATCAGCAAGTTTGCCGATGACACCAAAATAGGCCGTCGAATTCATTCTGACGAGGACATTCGAGCACTCCAGGAAGATTTGAATAGACTGATGCAGTGGTCGGAGAAGTGTCAGATGCAATTTAATATAGACAATTGCAAAGTTCTAAATGTTGGACAGGACAATAACCATGCCACATATAAACTAAATAATGTAGATCTTAATATTACGGATTGCGAAAAAAATTTAGGAGTTCTGGTTAGCAGTAATCTGAAACCAAGACAACATTGCATAAGTGTTCGCAATAAAACTAATAGAATCCTTGGCTTCATATCAAAAAGCATAAATAATAGGAGTCCTCAGGTTGTTCTTCAACTCTATACATCCTTGGTTAGGCCTCATTTAGATTATGTTGCACATTTTTGGTCACCGTATTACAGAATGGATATAAATGCTCTGGAAAATGTACAAAGGAGGATGACAAAGTTGATCCCATGTATCAGAAACCTTCCCTATGAGGATAGACTAAGGGCCCTGAATCTGCACTCTCTAGAAAGACGTTGAATTAGGGGGGATATGATTGAGGTGTATAAATGGAAGACATGAATAAATAAAGGAGATGTAAATAGTGTGCTGAAAATATCTAGCCTAGACAGGACTCGCAGTAATGGTTTTAAGTTGGAAAAATTCAGATTCAGGAGGGATATAGGAAAGTACTGGTTTGGTAATAGAGTTGTGGATGAGTGGAACAAACTCCCAAGTACAGTTATAGAGGCCAGAACGTTGTGTAGCTTTAAAAATAGGTTAGATAAATACATGAGTGGATGTGGGTGGGTGTGAGTTGGACCTGATAGCTTGTGCTACCAGGTCGGTTGCTGTGTTCCTCCCTTAAGTCAATGTGACCTGACCTGACTAGGTTGGGTGCATTGGCTTAAGCCGGTAGGAGACTTGGACCTGCCTCGCATGGGCCAGTAGGCCTGCTGCAGTGTTCCTTCGTTCTTATGTTCTTATGTTCTTATGTTTGTTGGTGCAGTCCCTGAAAACATATTCACCAGAGCAAATACTGCAAATAGGTTTCTGGCTGCTGCACTTATTAGTAGTATAACTAAACTCATAGCACTTACTGACAAACCTTTCCAAGGATATTTGGTCAGGTGTACACCTTGTACCGAAGCATTTCGAACTTTGCTGATAGATGAGGTTGGCTTCTTCCGGTGTTTGAAGGATTAATTTGAGTGTTTGTTGGGAGCTGGAACTAGTGGGGAACTTACAAGCGTGAAGATCCGTAAACTCAGAATTTGCTTGGTTAAGTTCATCAACTAGGTCATCAGTAGGGCAGTCTTTCATGAAACTGTTGATTCGGGCCACAAGAACTGTGCGTTGTACCTGATAACTGTCATGTGGAATGGTGTTTATGCCCAAGTTAGTTAACTTTTCAAGATAACATGCTTTAGTAGTTGAAGAAGCTCCTCTTCAGATGAGAGCAACAGAACTGCCCCAGAGTTAGTCTGGAAAATGTCCACTGGTGACACAGGTGAGTGTGTACAAATACAAGCAAGTATTTCCTTTGTAGATGAATGGTTCAGAGAACCGACATGTTGATAAATTAGACTCATACACAACTCTTGAGAATCTTCATTGAGGAAACGTTTCGCCACACAGTGGCTTCATCAGTCCATATGAAGGAGAAACTTGAAGAACAGGAGGAGAATGAGGTAATCAGTCCCTCAACCTTGAGTCGATGTGTTCAGTCCATCAATCTTGAATAGAATACGGCATATCAGCGGAGAAGCAGCTTATAAACCGTATGGCAGGAGAGGTGCAGCAGTCATAGGTCGTGTCACATTTGTTCAATGTGGAAGTAGGTCGTGCCCAAGAATTAGGCAAGCGAAGAATTCCTAAGTATTAAGATCCCAAGAAGTTGCAGTGTCTGACAGATTTGTAGATGAATGGTTCAGAGAACCGACATGTTGATAAATTAGACTCATACACAACTCTTGGGAATCTTCATTGAGGAAACGTTTCGCCACACAGTGGCTTCATCAGTCCATACGAAGGAGAAACTTGAAGAACAGGAGGAGAATGAGGTAATCAGTCCCTCAACCTTGAGTCGATGTGTTCAGTCCATCAATCTTGAATAGAATACGGCATATCAGCGGAGAAGCAGCTTATAAACCGTATGGCAGGAGAGGTGCAGCAGTCATAGGTCGTGTCACATTTGTTCAATGTGGAAGTAGGTCGTGCCCAAGAATTAGGCAAGCGAAGAATTCCTAAGTATTAAGATCCCAAGAAGTTGCAGTGTCTGACAGATTTGTAGATGAATGGTTCAGAGAACCGACATGTTGATAAATTAGACACATACACAACTCTTGGGAATCTTCATTGAGGAAACGTTTCGCCACACAGTGGCTTCATCAGTCCATACGAAGGAGAAACTTGAAGAACAGGAGGAGAATGAGGTAATCAGTCCCTCAACCTTGAGTCGATGTGTTCAGTCCATCAATCTTGAATAGAATACGGCATATCAGCGGAGAAGCAGCTTATAAACCGTATGGCGGGAGAGGTGCAGCAGTCATAGGTCGTGTCACATTTGTTCAATGTGGAAGTAGGTCGTGCCCAAGAATTAGGCAAGCGAAGAATTCCTAAGTATTAAGATCCCAAGAAGTTGCAGTGTCTGACAGATTTGTAGATGAATGGTTCAGAGAACCGACATGTTGATAAATTAGACTCATACACAACTCTTGAGAATCTTCATTGAGGAAACGTTTCGCCACACAGTGGCTTCATCAGTCCATACGAAGGAGAAACTTGAAGAACAGGAGGAGAATGAGGTAATCAGTCCCTCAACCTTGAGTCGATGTGTTCAGTCCATCAATCTTGAATAGAATACGGCATATCAGCGGAGAAGCAGCTTATAAACCGCATGGCAGGAGAGGTGCAGCAGTCATAGGTCGTGTCACATTTGTTCAATGTGGAAGTAGGTCGTGCCCAAGAATTAGGCAAGCGAAGAATTCCTAAGTATTAAGATCCCAAGAAGTTGCAGTGTCTGGACAGATTTGTAGATGAATGGTTCAGAGAACCGACATGTTGATAAATTAGACTCATACACAACTCTTGGGAATCTTCATTGAGGAAACGTTTCGCCACACAGTGGCTTCATCAGTCCATACGAAGGAGAAACTTGAAGAACAGGAGGAGAATGAGGTAATCAGTCCCTCAACCTTGAGTCGATGTGTTCAGTCCATCAATCTTGAATAGAATACGGCATATCAGTGGAGAAGCAGCTTATAAACCGTATGGCAGGAGAGGTGCAGAAAGGTCATAGGTCGTGTCACATTTGTTCAATGTGGAAGTAGGTCGTGCCCAAGAATTAGGCAAGCGAAGAATTCCAAAGTATTAAGATCCCAAGAAGTTTCAGTGTCTGACAGATTTGTAGATGAATGGTTCAGAGAACCGACATGTTGATAAATTAGACTCATACACAACTCTTGGGAATCTTCATTGAGGAAACGTTTCGCCACACAGTGGCTTCATCAGTCCATACGAAGGAGAAACTTGAAGAACAGGAGGAGAATGAGGTAATCAGTCCCTCAACCTTGAGTCGATGTGTTCAGTCCATCAATCTTGAATAGAATACGGCATATCAGCGGAGAAGCAGCTTATAAACCGTATGGCAGGAGAGGTGCAGCAGTCATAGGTCGTGTCACATTTGTTCAATGTGGAAGTAGGTCGTGCCCAAGAATTAGGCAAGCGAAGAATTCCTAAGTATTAAGATCCCAAGAAGTTGCAGTGTCTGACAGATTTGTAGATGAATGGTTCAGAGAACCGACATGTTGATAAATTAGACTCATACACAACTCTTGGGAATCTTCATTGAGGAAACGTTTCGCCACACAGTGGCTTCATCAGTCCATGCGAAGGAGAAACTTGAAGAACAGGAGGAGAATGAGGTAATCAGTCCCTCAACCTTGAGTCGATGTGTTCAGTCCATCAATCTTGAATAGAATACGGCATATCAGCGGAGAAGCAGCTTATAAACCGTATGGCAGGAGAGGTGCAGCAGTCATAGGTCGTGTCACATTTGTTCAATGTGGAAGTAGGTCGTGCCCAAGAATTAGGCAAGCGAAGAATTCCTAAGTATTAAGATCCCAAGAAGTTGCAGTGTCTGACAGATTTGTAGATGAATGGTTCAGAGAACCGACATGTTGATAAATTAGACTCATACACAACTCTTGGGAATCTTCATTGAGGAAACGTTTCGCCACACAGTGGCTTCATCAGTCCATACGAAGGAGAAACTTGAAGAACAGGAGGAGAATGAGGTAATCAGTCCCTCAACCTTGAGTCGATGTGTTCAGTCCATCAATCTTGAATAGAATACGGCATATCAGCGGAGAAGCAGCTTATAAACCGTATGGCAGGAGAGGTGCAGCAGTCATAGGTCGTGTCACATTTGTTCAATGTGGAAGTAGGTCGTGCCCAAGAATTAGGCAAGCGAAGAATTCCTAAGTATTAAGATCCCAAGAAGTTGCAGTGTCTGACAGATTTGTAGATGAATGGTTCAGAGAACCGACATGTTGATAAATTAGACACATACACAACTCTTGGGAATCTTCATTGAGGAAACGTTTCGCCACACAGTGGCTTCATCAGTCCATACGAAGGAGAAACTTGAAGAACAGGAGGAGAATGAGGTAATCAGTCCCTCAACCTTGAGTCGATGTGTTCAGTCCATCAATCTTGAATAGAATACGGCATATCAGCGGAGAAGCAGCTTATAAACCGTATGGCAGGAGAGGTGCAGCAGTCATAGGTCGTGTCACATTTGTTCAATGTGGAAGTAGGTCGTGTCCAAGAATTAGGCAAGCGAAGAATTCCTAAGTATTAAGATCCCAAGAAGTTGCAGTGTCTGACAGATTTGTAGATGAATGGTTCAAAGAACCGACATGTTGATAAATTAGACTCATACACAACTCTTGGGAATCTTCATTGAGGAAACGTTTCGCCACACAGTGGCTTCATCAGTCCATACGAAGGAGAAACTTGAAGAACAGGAGGAGAATGAGGTAATCAGTCCCTCAACCTTGAGTCGATGTGTTCAGTCCATCAATCTTGAATAGAATACGGCATATCAGCGGAGAAGCAGCTTATAAACCGTATGGCAGGAGAGGTGCAGCAGTCATAGGTCGTGTCACATTTGTTCAATGTGGAAGTAGGTCGTGCCCAAGAATTAGGCAAGCGAAGAATTCCTAAGTATTAAGATCCCAAGAAGTTGCAGTGTCTGACAGATTTGTAGATGAATGGTTCAGAGAACCGACATGTTGATAAATTAGACTCATACACAACTCTTGGGAATCTTCATTGAGGAAACGTTTCGCCACACAGTGGCTTCATCAGTCCATACGAAAGAGAAACTTGAAGAACAGGAGGAGAATGAGGTAATCAGTCCCTCAACCTTGAGTCGATGTGTTCAGTCCATCAATCTTGAATAGAATACGGCATATCAGCGGAGAAGCAGCTTATGAACCGTATGGCAGGAGAGGTGCAGCAGTCATAGGTCGTGTCACATTTGTTCAATGTGGAAGTAGGTCGTGCCCAAGAATTAGGCAAGCGAAGAATTCCTAAGTATTAAGATCCCAAGAAGTTGCAGTGTCTGACAGATTTGTAGATGAATGGTTCAGAGAACCGACATGTATGGACTGATGAAGCCACTGTGTGGCGAAACGTTTCCTCAATGAAGATTCTCAAGAGTTGTGTATGAGTCTAATTTATCAACATGTCGGTTCTCTGAACCATTCATCTACAAATCTGTCAGACACTGCAACTTCTTGGGATCTTAATACTTAGGAATTCTTCGCTTGCCTAATTCTTGGGCACGACCTACTTCCACATTGAACAAATGTGACACGACCTATGACTGCTGCACCTCTCCTGCCATACGGTTTATAAGCTGCTTCTCCGCTGATATGCCGTATTCTATTCAAGATTGATGGACTGAACACATCGACTCAAGGTTGAGGGACTGATTACCTCATTCTCCTCCTGTTCTTCAAGTTTCTCCTTCGTATGGACTGATGAAGCCACTGTGTGGCGAAACGTTTCCTCAATGAAGATTCCCAAGAGTTGTGTATGAGTCTAATTTATCAACATGTCGGTTCTCTGAACCATTCATCTACAAATCTGTCAGACACTGCAACTTCTTGGGATCTTAATACTTAGGAATTCTTCGCTTGCCTAATTCTTGGGCACGACCTACTTCCACATTGAACAAATGTGACACGACCTATGACTGCTGCACCTCTCCTGCCATACGGTTTATAAGCTGCTTCTCCGCTGATATGCCGTATTCTATTCAAGATTGATGGACTGAACACATCGACTCAAGGTTGAGGGACTGATTACCTCATTCTCCTCCTGTTCTTCAAGTTTCTCCTTCGTATGGACTGATGAAGCCACTGTGTGGCGAAACGTTTCCTCAATGAAGATTCCCAAGAGTTGTGTATGAGTCTAATTTATCAACATGTCGGTTCTCTGAACCATTCATCTACAAATCTGTCAGACACTGCAACTTCTTGGGATCTTAATACTTAGGAATTCTTCGCTTGCCTAATTCTTGGGCACGACCTACTTCCACATTGAACAAATGTGACACGACCTATGACTGCTGCACCTCTCCTGCCATACGGTTTATAAGCTGCTTCTCCGCTGATATGCCGTATTCTATTCAAGATTGATGGACTGAACACATCGACTCAAGGTTGAGGGACTGATTACCTCATTCTCCTCCTGTTCTTCAAGTTTCTCCTTCGTATGGACTGATGAAGCCACTGTGTGGCGAAACGTTTCCTCAATGAAGATTCTCAAGAGTTGTGTATGAGTCTAATTTATCAAGTATTTCCTTCTTGGATTTCTGGGTGTCATTGACACGTATTCTAACTCCATCACAAGAATAGTGGACTGAACACATCGATTCCTTGCTGGGGGAATGATTATCTCAATTTCCTCCTCTCCTTACCCATTTCTGATGAAAGGTTTGAAAAACCGACAAGTTGAAGATTGAGACACTTATGCAGCATATGGGAATCTTTATTCAGGAAACGTTTCGCCACACAGTGGCTTCATCAGTACAATACAAAGAGGAAGGTGTAAGGAGAGGAGGAGAATGAGGTAATCAGTCCCTCAACCTGGAGTCGATGTGTTCAGTCCATCAATCTTGTAGAATGTACAGCATAGGGCCGTAGACGTGGCTTATATACTGTAGTGAGGTGACGTGAAGCAGATGGAGGCGGGGTCATAGTGGTACCATCCACTAGTCGAAGTAGGTCTTCGTCCAAAGGTTGAACAAGTGTTGAAGAATTCTTTGTAACAAGACCCCATGATGCTGCTGTGTCTGACAGTTGTGATGAAAGGTTTTGAAAACCGACAAGTTGAAGATTGAGACACTTATGCAGCATATGGGAATCTTTATTCAGGAAACGTTTCGCCACACAGTGGCTTCATCAGTCCAATACAAAGAGGAAGGTGTAAGGAGAGGAGGAGAATGAGGTAATCAGTCCCTCAACCTGGAGTCGATGTGTTCAGTCCATCAATCTTGTAGAATGTACAGCATAGGGCCGTAGACGTGGCTTATATACTGTAGTGAGGTGACGTGAAGCAGATGGAGGCGGGGTCATAGTGGTACCACCCACTAGTCGAAGTAGGTCTTCGTCCAAAGGTTGAACAAGTGTTGAAGAATTCTTTGTAACAAGACCCCATGATGCTGCGGTGTCTGACAGTTGTGATGAAAGGTTTGAAAAACCGACAAGTTGAAGATTGAGACACTTATGCAGCATATGGGAATCTTTATTCAGGAAACGTTTCGCCACACAGTGGCTTCATCAGTCCAATTACAAAGAGGAAGGTGTAAGGAGAGGAGGAGAATGAGGTAATCAGTCCCTCAACCTGGAGTCGATGTGTTCAGTCCATCAATCTTGTAGAAAAGTACAGCATAGGGCCGTAGACGTGGCTTATATACTGTAGTGAGGTGACGTGAAGCAGATGGAGGCGGGGTCATAGTGGTACCATCCACTAGTCGAAGTAGGTCTTCGTCCAAAGGTTGAACAAGTGTTGAAGAATTCTTTGTAACAAGACCCCATGATGCTGCTGTGTCTGACAGTTGTGATGAAAGGTTTGAAAAACCGACAAGTTGAAGATTGAGACACTTATGCAGCATAGGGAATCTTTATTCAGGAAACGTTTCGCCACACAGTGGCTTCATCAGTCCAATACAAAGAGGAAGGTGTAAGGAGAGGAGGAGAATGAGGTAATCAGTCCCTCAACCTGGAGTCGATGTGTTCAGTCCATCAATCTTGTAGAATGTACAGCATAGGGCCGTAGACGTGGCTTATATACTGTAGTGAGGTGACGTGAAGCAGATGGAGGCGGGGTCATAGTGGTACCATCCACTAGTCGAAGTAGGTCTTGGTCCAAAGGTTGAACAAGTGTTGAAGAATTCTTTGTAACAAGACCCCATGATGCTGCTGTGTCTGACAGTTGTGATGAAAGGTTTGAAAAACCTTTCATCACAACTGTCAGACACAGCAGCATCATGGGGTCTTGTTACAAAGAATTCTTCAACACTTGTTCAACCTTTGGACGAAGACCTACTTCGACTAGTGGATGGTACCACTATGACCCCGCCTCCATCTGCTTCACGTCACCTCACTACAGTATATAAGCCACGTCTACGGCCTATGCTGTACATTCTACAGATTGATGGACTGAACACATCGACTCCAGGTTGAGGGACTGATTACCTCATTCTCCTCCTCTCCTTACACCTTCCTCTTTGTATTGGACTGATGAAGCCACTGTGTGGCGAAACGTTTCCTGAATAAAGATTCCCATATGCTGCATAAGTGTCTCAATCTTCAACTTGTCGGTTTTTCAAACCTTTCATCACAACTGTCAGACACAGCAGCATCATGGGGTCTTGTTACAAAGAATTCTTCAACACTTGTTCAACCTTTGGACGAAGACCTACTTCGACTAGTGGATGGTACCACTATGACCCCGCCTCCATCTGCTTCACGTCACCTCACTACAGTATATAAGCCACGTCTACGGCCCTATGCTGTACATTCTACAAGATTGATGGACTGAACACATCGACTCCAGGTTGAGGGACTGATTACCTCATTCTCCTCCTCTCCTTACACCTTCCTCTTTGTATTGGACTGATGAAGCCACTGTGTGGCGAAACGTTTCCTGAATAAAGATTCCCATATGCTGCATAAGTGTCTCAATCTTCAACTTGTCGGTTTTTCAAACCTTTCATCACAACTGTCAGACACAGCAGCATCATGGGGTCTTGTTACAAAGAATTCTTCAACACTTGTTCAACCTTTGGACGAAGACCTACTTCGACTAGTGGATGGTACCACTATGACCCCGCCTCCATCTGCTTCACGTCACCTCACTACAGTATATAAGCCACGTCTACGGCCCTATGCTGTACATTCTACAAGATTGATGGACTGAACACATCGACTCCAGGTTGAGGGACTGATTACCTCATTCTCCTCCTCTCCTTACACCTTCCTCTTTGTATTGGACTGATGAAGCCACTGTGTGGCGAAACGTTTCCTGAATAAAGATTCCCATATGCTGCATAAGTGTCTCAATCTTCAACTTACCCATTTCTACTTTGTATTGGACTGATGAAGCCACTGTATGGCGAAACGTTTCTTCAATAAAGATTCCCATATGCTGCGTGTCTCAATTCTTCTTGTCATGATGTCCAGTAAGGTACATCAGACACATGAGCTTTAAGAACACCTGTCCTAGAGTGTGAATCCTAAAACTGTAACATCGTAAGTCAGCTGACTTATGAAGGTCAGCCCTATGATAGCCTACCTTCGAGGAGTGAGGGGGACAGGGCCCAAGGCAAAGATCGGCAGGATTTTAAAAAAACCACACGTGCTACCGGATGGTCAAAATGCCTTTTGGTAACTCGCCGATGGCGAAGTTGCCGAAAAAGAGGAAGACAGTAAAGGCAGAAGGATAGCAGTGTAAGCAGAGTGGTAGTGTGTGAGCCAGTGTAAATGTTGTGGTGAGGGGAGGAAGGGGAAGGATGGGGAGATGGGGAGGAGAGAGCTACTCTAAACATTTCATATAGAGATAAATAAAGCTGAAGAGGTATTGAGAAAGTCAGGAAGAGGTATTTACATGGGTGATTTAGGGAAGGGCAGGTGAGGAGAAAGTTTTTTGGGGTGATGAAGGGGTGTTAGGGTGCGGGTGGGGTGAGGTGGAAAAGGGGCATCTTGATCCTAGGACTTGGAGCAGAGACGGAGGTTAAGGTTGGAGAGATGAGGGATGTGCGATGTTGGGATGGGGAGTAGGATGGGAGAGGAGGGTGTGAGAAGGGCATTGGATAGGAAAGGGTTCCTTATCTGAGACATTGAAACAGGGGTGGTGAGTGATTTTGATCCTAGGACTTGGAGCAGATGGGGTTGGGTGTGAGAGTGACGTAGTGGAGCGGTGTTGAGTGGGAAGGGGCAGCCTTGATACAAAGAGTTGGAGCACTTTATGGTGGGGTAGGGGTGGAAGAAGAGGGAGAGGGATGGAAGGGTTAGGAATGGAGGGGAGGGAGCGGTGGTCTCCTTCCAAGGAACTGGAGGACGAGGAGCAGGGGTGGTTAGGATGGTGTGTGGTCTTTGTGGCAGGGGTAGGGGTGTGTGGGGATCTTAATCCCATGAATTGGAGAAGGGGATGGTTGGGAAAGGAAAGTGTTTCGGGTGGTGGTAGATGGGTAGTAAATATGAAGGTAGGTGGGTATGGGGCGGGGTGAGGAATGGCAGAGGAGGGAATTTCGGGTTTGATATGAGGAAGTGAAGCACTTCAGGATAGGGTAGGGACAAGGAGTAAGAGATGGTGCTCTCGATTCAAGGAACAGGAGCAGGGGATGGTAGGTGAGGGAGAGGTGTTGTTGTGAGGGAAGATGGATAGTAAAAGTAGGTTAGCAGGGGGAGGAGGGTATTGAGTGGGAGATGGGGGTAAGGTGATCTCGATTCAAGGAAACGGAGCTAGGCTGGTCTTAGAGTGCACTGGAAGAGGAGTGTGGGAATCTTGATCCGAAGAACTGGAGCAGGGAATGGTAGGTGCATCATGAGGAGAGTTTGTGTTAGAGTACATTGGTAGAGAGAGAAAGTAAGGGGAGGTGCTTGATCTGAGGAAGTGGAGCAGGAGTGGTGTGGTGTGGTGAGGGTAGTCTTGGTAGTAAGGGAAGAGTCTTGATGTGAGGAAGTGGAGCGCAGAATCACTCCAGAGAAAACAAACATTCGCCATGGCCAGCAAAGTGACGTCATCACTGATCATAGCAACAAACATTGCTGAGCTGCTGTATCTACAAACAGGTAATTAAATATAGATATTCATGCAAAATAACCACAGGGGATGTTGAATGATAGCTCTAGGTCTTTCGTATTGCAATCAACACATCATCAGGAGCGTGTTATTATGCAGATGTAGAGTAGGAAATCCAGTCAGATTCGTTCAGGGAAACGAATTCAACTCCGCCGGTGGTTATTTTGCAACTTTTATGTCTCGTTCGCGATTATTGCATAACAGTTGCTCAAATATGGAGAATAAATGTACAGTTGAACGCTTGTTCTTTCTGTTGTTTTAACCTTAACATGGAAGACAAAAACAAACATTTTTGTTTTTTTTTTGAAAGTAACACATCCATTATTACTTTAGGAAAGTATCACTTATGACTTTGAAATAACAAAAAATATAATTGAAACACTCACGGCTACAGCAGGTCTTGCCAGGAGGACAGTCATCGTTCTTAGTTAACATAGTGGTGCATCTAGTCAAGATTGTGACACACTCTCCTCCAGCTCGCTCACAGTGCTCACCCGTCGCCACCTCAGCTTCCTGTAACAAACATTTGATTATTATTAATTATTACTTTCAAGGGGGAAGGGCAAAACCCCGGGAAAGGGATTTTTCACCCGGGGGGGGGGGGGATGGGAAGGCTTTTTCGGGTTTAAATTTTGGGGGAACTGGACACGGGAACCCAATTTCCCAAAAATCAAGACCCCCTCACCAACACAAGGAACCTTCCTTGGGGGGAAAAAAAACATTTAAAGTCCCTGGGTTTTTTACCTCTCGGGGAGTTTTGCATCTGTTTTGAAAGATCAAGTTGCTGGAAAAAAGGGTTTGGTAAATGGGGGTTTTTGGAAGAAAATATGTTTGTGTTCCAAGAGAAATTGTGAATTTTACACAAAAAATAAAAAAACAACAAGGAGTAAAGGAGAGAGAGAGAGAAACGGGGGGGAGTCGTTTTTTTTCGATGGCTTTTCCCGCTGATTTTTCGCTTCAGTGGTTATCAAAACCCCTTCGTCGTAGACAGTACCCCTTTTTCCCGGTCTTCCTCCCCCTTTCCCTCCTTTTTACAAAAAGGGGGAATGATAGGACTTTTTGGGGCTAAATCCGAAGCCCAAAACCCTCTCCATTTTATCCTGATAAATTTGTAGATTTTCCTGGCCCTGCCTTTGTATGTATTTTTTTTATTCGATTTCTTCCATCAATTTTATTTGGGTTTCACAAAATAAAAAAATTAGTCCCAGTAATGCCCCATGGGGCAAATCCCACTCTTCTCACTTTTTTTCTTTCCCGACTTTTTCTCCAGGTTAATAACCTTTAACTAACCATCCCCCCGGCCGGGATTAAACCCCGGCGATCGTGTCTTTAAAGATTTCGGGAAGTCATTTTTAAACACTTTAAAAACACTTTAAATTTCCCTTGAGCAACTGCAGCATTTCACTTGTTTATTACTCCCTGTTTCGTCTTCCCTTTTAAAGGGTATCGATCGTTACAAAAATTTGAACGCCTTTTTACTTTCAACAAATTTGCTTTTTTTATATTAAAGGGGGAAAGGGAAAGGGCAATGGGGTTTTTCAAACAAAAGAAGAGGGAGGACAGTTTTAATTTTTTTTAGATTAAGAGGACCTGCCTAGTATCAGGACCCCTTCCCGAGGGGAAAAAATATTAGTATCCATTCCTCTCTCCCCCCATTTTTTCTCTCTTTTTTACACTTGTCGAAAATTCTTACTTTTTCTAATTTGTTTAAAACTTTGTTTTGGGAAATTAAAGCAAAATAAAAAACCCTTTTCAAAATAATGTCTAAAAAAAATAAAACACTTATTTGGATAATAAAAAGTTAAACCTTAGTATAAAAAACCCAAAATAAAGAAACCTTTTTATTAAATATTTTTCTTCCCTTACTGGGGGAATTGAAAAGTTTTTCCCAATTTAGAAAAAACTTTCCCCTTTAAATTGTTTAAAACTTTATTTAAATTTTTTTTCCTTTTTGTGGCACAAATTTTTTTAAACAATGTTTAAATTTTTTCTTAATTCAAAGCCAAATTTTCTATCCCTTTAAGTTAAAATTTATATATATTATATTTTATAAAATATATTTTATATATATAAATATATATATTTTATAAAAAATATATATATATAAATTTTAAATTATATATATATAAAATATATTTTAATATGTCGTGCCCTAATAAAAACTGGTAAATTTAGGAAAAACCTTTTTAAAACTACGCCCCTTTTGAAATTTCTTTTTAACTTTTTAAAAGATATTTTTTTTTATTAATTTTTAATGAAAAAAATAAAAATTTTCCCACCAAAAGTCTTAGAAAACTTCCCTTTAACCTTATTAAAAACAAGAACAATTTTTTTTGGGCCAAACCCAATTAAAAATATTTTTAGATTTGTTTCCCAAAAATTTTTAAAAACTAAAAAAACGCAGTGAAATTTTTTTTTTCTTTGGGGGTTCAGAATGATTTTGGCAAAATTTTTGCATACAAAAATTTTTCGTTGCCCAAATTGGAAAAGATAAAGCGTTGCTTTTTAAGCCAAGATCGCAAGTTCTCCCTTTTTGGGCCCAGAAAATTGTATATTTTAGAAATTTTTCCAAATTTGGTGAGGTTTAAATTGGGCCCAGCCTCACCCACGGGTTTTTTATATTTTTATTGTTCTAGGAGAGTTTCTGTAATCCCAGCGGGAAAAAACCATCATCTAAAAACCAAAATTTTGAGTTTTTTTTGAACAAGTTTTTTTGTGATTTCCTTGAGGGGCCCAGACAAAAAAAAAAAATTTGAATTTAAAAAAAGCCCGGGGGATGGAGGCGAGGGGTCCTCCGATTGCACCCCTCACAGGGGGGGGGGTAAATTTTCATGGCCCCCAAAAAAGCTTTTAAAAGGGTCATCAATGAATCACTGTATAAAAGAAAAGGGGAAGGGGAATTTTTTTTAGATACTCCCCAGACAGCACACCCTTTGTTAGGTTAATTTTCCGTTGGAAAAGTACAATTTGATCAGACTTTTCATCTGAAAGGTTTTGAGTAATCTGCTGCAAGAGCAGCGCTTAAAGTTTTGTTGAACCCCAAAATCGAGTGTGTTGGTTTTCAGCACTACCGCACCCTTTGACTCACCTTTTTTCACTGCACCCTTTGGCAAAAGGCGCCAAAGGGGTTTTCCCTACTACAAGGGGCCCTGTTTCCCCCGCCCTTTTTCCCGGGACAGTACATAGTTATGCATAAAAGGGAAGGGATGGGCCTAAGGGCCCCTCCAGGACATCGCCAGCCAGGCACAAATTGGAAAATTTGGGAGGGGAGACAATACTTTTTGCAACCCCCCCAAAATGTGGACTGAGATTTTTTTTTTAAATTTGGGGGTTTTAAAACCGGTAAAAACCCCTTGCGAGCCCAGGGGAAATAACATAAAAACTCAGAAATCCGTAGGGTTAAATTTTTTCACCGCTGCACTGTCGGGGGGGGCAATTTTTGGAAAGGAAAGCTAGGGGGTGGATTTTTTGCCCCTTCAGGACTTTGTGTTTTTCCCCTTTAGGGGCTCTTTTGCCCCTCACGGGTTAAAGCCTGAGTGCCCCAAATAGAAATTTCCCTTCTATTTTTCGGAAATTTTTGGAGGCATCATTGTTCTGTTTTTTGCTTTTCCCCGGGTTTTGCCCACCCTAGAGGGAAGAAGGAAGAATTTGTCATCTCGGGGAAAAGATTTATTGCCCAAAATAACAAATATTGCTGGGGTTTTTTACCGCCTGGAAAGGGCACCAGACAACACTGCCAAAAAAAATTTTAGGTTGTCCCGGGATCCTTGCAGCGACATCGTACTTTTTGGGGGCGAGTATTTTGGGGGCCGTTGACAGCACCTGGTAGATGTTAATTTTTTTGCAATTTTTAAAGTGCTCGGGGAAGGGGAATTAAAGGTTTGCTATCAGCTAAAGAGGTCTAAGATTGAAGATAAAAAATCAGGGAGAGGTTAGAGTTTTTGGTAAACACTTTTATGAAGTCTAGATCTGCAGCTTACTTAACACCTTTAAAAGGGCCCCAAACACTTTTAAAATAAACAGAGATACGGGAATTTTGAAATTTAAAACCAATAAAAACATAAAAAATATTATTGGGATTTTTAAAATGTACCCAATGACAAACCTGTTTTTTTTTAGTAAAAAAAGAGGGGAAACCACCCATTATCAAATAAAAATTGTCAAAATGTTTAATGTAGGCGTCTGAAGGAAAGGACCCCAAAACACTCCCTTGTAAAGGGTTTGGCTCTGGGGGCCTGGGGGTTTAAAGCTCTGGCTTCCCCGGGTGGGGGGCCGGGGTTTTTCGTTTCCCCACCAGAGTAGAAACTTTGGGGGACGTTTTTTCTTTCCACCTGTTGTCAAGTTCCCCATCAGTAAAAGGGGAAACCTGGGTTTTTAGTCGATGGTGTGGGTCGCACCCTGGGACACTGACCAAAGGGAAGGCCCTTGGTCACAGCCCGGGGCCCGGGGGGGCCGTTGCCCCCCGGAACTCTCTCCGGGTAGATCTCCGGGTAATAGGGGGAAACCCTTAAAGCTTCTGCAAATTTTTAAATAACAAAAAAAAAAATAAATATAGGTTTTCTACATGGTGTCTTTTTTAAAATATTACGTATTTTAAAAAAAAAAAAGCCATAAAAATTAGGGGTTTTTATTTATTTTTTTTTTTGATTTTTTCCCAAAAATTTAAAATTCTCTAAAAAATTTTCCCTAAAAAAAATTTAGGGTTAATGTCCGGGAAAAGGTATTTTTTTACCCTAAGCTGAGATGGGGACAAAAAAGTGAAAAAAACCCAAAAGTTCCCAAATGAAAAGTAAAAAAAATAATAAAAAATAATAATAATAATAATAATAAAAATAATAATAAAATAATAATAATAAAAAAAATTTTTTGGGGCAGTAAGCGGGACTAAAGGAAAAAATACATAAGAAAAAACAGAAGGCAAAAAAAGAAGTCAGTATTTTTCCCAAACCCTTAATAATTTCTTAAATTTTTAATTAACAATTTAAAACCCCACACACCCCAAAATTAAAAGACAAATTTTTCTAAAACCTTTAAGTTAAAATAATAAAATTATTATATTTTTATTATTTATTTATATTATATATATTTTAATAAAATAAAAAATATTATATAAATATAAATTTATAATATATATTTATATATATATTATATTTATTATATATTTTAAAATATATATATGTCTTTGCCGAATAGGCAGAACTTGCGATTTTGGTTTAAAATAGCAACGCTCATCTTGCCATTTAGGACAAGTAAAAATTTTTTGTATGCAATAATTTCGCCAAAATCATTCTGAACCTAACGAAAAAAAATTAATTCACTGTGTTTGTTTGTATTAAATTATTGTAAACAAATCAAAAATTTTTAATATGCGGGTTAGGCTAAAATAAATTGTTTTTATTATAATAGGTTTGGGAAATTTTCTTAGATTCTTTTTTGGTTTCAAAAAATTTAAATTTTTTTTTTCATTATCATTAATGAAAAATGTATATTTTAAAAATAAAAAGATAAAATTTTAAAAAAGGGCTTAATTTTAAATGAGTTTTTGCTAATTTACCAGTTTTACTTTTTCGGCACGACATAATATAAAATTTATTAAAATTTTTAAACCTTTCAAAATGCACAGCTCTGAAAGAAGCTTTTTTCGACCTTTTTGTGTGGAAATCAATAAAACAACTTGAATAAAATTTTTAAAAAATTTTTTGGATTATTTATCTCCGACATAACGGAAAAAATTTCTTGGAACAAAATCCTTTTACCATCACCGAAAACATTTCAAAAGTACCAGAAATTAATAAAAGAGTTTTTTTTATCAGTGACAGTAAACCCTTTAAATTTTTAAACCCGGCAACCTACTTTTTAAAAAAAAATCTTCGGGTTTTTTAAAAAAGTTCCATCAAGGTTAGGGAAGGTAAAGGTGTCAGGAAATATTTTCCCGACCCGGTTTGTAGATGATGAACCCCCCATTGGAAACTTCTTGGGGGGGGGGGGGGGGGGGGGGGGGGGGGGGGGGGGGGGGGGGTTTTTGGGGGGGGGGGGGTTGGGGTTATATACCGGGGTTTTTTTAAGGAAAATTTTGGCAAAAAAATTTGGTTTCCCTAAAAAAAACCTTTTTTAAATTTCCAAACCCCCTCCCCAAAGATTTTGGAGAATATTCAACAATGTGAGAAAGTGAAAATTTTTTCTGATATATCCTATTTTGGGAAAAAGGGAACTGAAACTTCCCCTGGCCATGGGTTTCCCGGGATTCACCCTTCAAACCAAATTCCCTGAGGTCAGCAGTCCCCCCCCCAGGTCCCTGGATTCCCGGTATACACCCCTTTAATTCCCCGAGGTCACAGTCCCACCCCCGGTCCCTGGTCCCGATATTCACCCCCTTTACCCCTTCCCGAGGGTTTGCATCCCCCCCCCCAGGTCAGTGGATCCCGGTATTCACCCTTTTAACCCCTTCCCGGGGGTCAGCAAGTCCGAAAACCCCGGGTCCCCGGACCCCGGGGGGGGGACGCTTGGGCCTCGGGAAGTGGTTTAAGGGGAAAACCCGGATCCCGGGCCTGGGGGGGATGCTGACCTCAGGGAAGGGGGGGGAAGGGGGAATACCTGGGGAACCCTGGACCAGTGGAAGTTATTTTCCTTTTTCCCAAATAGGATAATCAGAAGAAATACAGCTTTTTACATTGTTGAATATTTTCCAAAAACATTTTTTTTCCAAAAACCGCAAAAAGGGACCAATACCCGCCAAAGGTTGTAAGAAAATTTTCCCGTAAAAAGAAAATTTTTAAACGTTCGGACGTAGCATTAAGAATTTTTAAATGAAATCCTTGGAAGGGAAAAAAGGGGGTGCATAATTTTTGAAGTGAAAACTTTTGAAATTCCCCTTTTTTCCCCCATCAAGGCAAATAATTTCCCCTACTAACATAAAAGAATCAAGTTTTTTAAATGTGAAAGAAAATACGGGGGTGCAACCAAAAAAAAAAAATGGCAGGGGAACTAAAATTTAAAAATTCAGGGAAATTTTTCGATTTTGATAAATTTAAAAATTTTTTTTATACTTTCCCCAAAACTATTTAAATAATTGTATATAAAAAGAATACATGCTAGAAAAAATTTACACTGTGAAATTTTCAAAAGGGAAAAAGGGGTTTTAAATTTAAAAAAAATTTAAATCATATATTCTTTTCCCCCTCCCGGCCCTTTTATTTGATTACAACATATTATTGGTAGGAGTATAACAGTTTGGAAAAAAATTAAAACTAAAAAATTCCCAAAAATCAAAAGGGTAAATTTTTCCCTTTTATATTTGAAAATTTTTTGGAAAAAAAATAAGGGTTTTTAGGGAAGAAACTGGAGCACAAATTTTTTCCCCAGTGCCAGACCCGCCCGGGGTATTTTTGGGGATGTAAGACTTTAAGGGCTGCTTGAGCAACAGGTTTTTTAACCATACATACTTTCAACCGGGGAAAAATTTTTTTTTTCAACAGAGCTGCAAGAGTTAAAAATAAATTTCCCAGGGCTTTTTAAATGTGAAATTTAAAGAGGAAAATCAGGTTGGGAAAAATTTTCCCCAATAAGTGTTGCACAAGTGTTTTAACTTATTTACCACTTTTTTGTCTACAT
The DNA here is from genome assembly GCF_026875155.1 of Cherax quadricarinatus. NCBI lineage: Eukaryota > Metazoa > Arthropoda > Malacostraca > Decapoda > Parastacidae > Cherax > Cherax quadricarinatus. The sequence continues at coordinate 22,804,783 of NC_069490.1, read as the reverse complement.
CAGCTAAAACAAATTTAAAAGTTTTCGTTTTTTTCCCAAAACCAGGGCATAGCCTACAAGTTTTTTAAAACTCTAGAACCCAATGGTTATAATTTTTAAAAACATCGCTACAAAAAAATTTTTCAAGCTGAGAATACAAAAAGTTTCATGTTCATAAACACTAAAAAAAAAATTGCAATACAAATGGAACCTTCACTATATTTATAAATTACCCTTTTATCACTAGCGAGGACCCAAAAAGGGGAAAAAGGGAAAAGGGGCAGCCAAGCAGGGTCTTATGGCCCTTCCCCCAAATCCACGAGGCCCTTTCCCAAAATCGTCGGCCCTCTATTAACATCTTGTTCTTTTTCAGAAAAAAAAAAACCTTGGCCTTTCTTCCTTTATAAAGTTGTAGTTCCCCTCTCGGGCAGGGTCGTTTTCCTTCATGCATTCCACGCTTTTTTCCATAGGGGTAGTTTTAAATCACTTCTTCAGGCAGTCGTCCTTCCTTAACTTTTATACTAATGATTTTGGTTCCCTAACGAGTCTGTGCAATGGGCCCGGGAGGATCTGAGACCCTTCGTTGCTAGCAGTGTGGGGGCAAGTCGAAGCACCTTGGGTCCCGATCGTTTGAGTATTAATAATTTTAAAAATAAAACAAAAGTGAGTGTTGAACATCGGGAAAAATGGAACATCGGGGCAAAGCTTTTAAAAAAATATTTAAAATTAGGCCCAAAAAAATTTTATTGTTTTATACCCGTACTAAAAAATTTTCAGGTTAATATTTATTTAAACTAATATTTTAACCCCGGGTCCATGGGAAAACTTCATTTTTAAAATGCTAAAAATTTAAAGTTTTCTCTCAGAAAAATTCCAGGATTTTTTTTTAAAAAATTTATACGACTCAGTACTAGCAGCTCAAAGACCCCGTCAAATTTTTTTACAATATTTTAAACCCTAAAAAGTTCAAATATATCATGTGCCCCGGGGCGGGTTTCATAAAAGAATCGCAGAACAATTGTTTCAAAAAAAATAGGGGAAATTTTATTCAATTTTGTCTTTTTGTACAACAATTAACAAAGGAAGGAAACAACAACATTTAATCAGCAACTGGGAAAAAAGAGGGCACCAGGGGGTAAAAACAAAACAATGGGTGGAGACAATGGATGTATTTGTTCGCAAGTAAAGGTTGGGGTAAATTTAGAAACTTCAAAAAATTACACCAAATATAAATTTTGGGGCACCCCCCCACTTTTCATGCAGGTTTAAGGGGAATTTTAAAGTGTAACATGAATAAAATTTATGATGACGTTTTAAAATGATGTTTAAAACACATGCAGCATCTGGGGATCTTTATTTTAGAAACATATAGCCCCCCAGCAGGGTTTAAAGATTCATATAGCTTGTTTGAAATAAGTTTTTTTAAAACAAAGAAAACCAGAAGTTGAAAATGGGTCTTAAATTTGTATAGAAAATTGAACATGTGTAATTTTGGGGTTTTTACCTCTTTTTTCCCAAAATAGGGGGACCCGTGGAAAAATCGGAGTTTTGATTGTATCGGGCCCTCGAACGAAAAGGGGACCGAAAAAATTTTTTTCAAAGAAAAAAAATGTTTTAGTCAAATTTAACTAACTCTGTAGTCTGAATCACTGGCAATTTTTCACAAATTTAAAATGTAAAAAAAAACTTTACACGAAAGCCCAATTTCAAAAAAACTTTTAAAAAGACCTCTGACAATGATCTAAAATCTCACAATTTTTGAAAAAAAGTTAGTTTTAAATCCCACAGTGTGGAGGTTTTATAATTATACCTGGGAAATAATGTTTCGGACATTTACATTTTGTAGTTCGAAAAACCAACCCAGGAAAAAAATTTTAAATATATATATATATATAAAAAATATATATATATATATAAATATATAAAATTTTATATAAATATATAAAATTATATATTTAAATATTTTATATATAAATTTTATATATTAAAAATATATATATATTATATTAAAATATATTTTATATATAATAAATATATTTATTACACACTGCCGATTCCCACCAAGACAGGGTGGCCCGAAAAAGAAAAACTTTCACCATCATTCACTCCATCACTGTCTTGCCAGAAGGGTGCTTTACACTACAGTTTTTAAACTGCAACATTAACACCCCTCCTTCAGAGTGCAGGCACTGTACTTCCCATCTCCAGGACTCAAGTCCGGCCTGCCGGTTTCCCTGAACCCCTTCATAAATGTTACTTTGCTCACACTCCAACAGCATGTCAAGTATTAAAAACCATTTGTCTCCATTCACTCCTATCAAACACGCTCACGCATGCCTGCTGGAAGTCCAAGCCCCTCGCACAACAAAACCTCTTTACCCCCTCCCTCCAACCCTTCCTAGGCCGACCCCTACCCCGCCTTCCTTCCACTACAGACTGATACACTCTTGAAGTCATTCTGTTTCGCTCCATTCTCTCTACATGTCCGAACCACCTCAACAACCCTTCCTCAGCCCTCTGGACAACAGTTTTGGTAATCCCACACCTCCTCCTAACTTCCAAACTACGAATTCTCTGCATTATATTCACACCACACATTGCCCTCAGACATGACATCTCCACTGCCTCCAGCCTTCTCCTCGCTGCAACATTCATCTCCCATGCTTCTCACCCATTTAAGAGCGTTGGTAAAACTATACTCTTATACATTCCCCTCATTGCCTCCAAGGACAAAGTTCTTTGTCTCCACAGACTCCTAAGTGCACCACTCACCCTTTTCCCCTCATCAATTCTATGATTCACCTCATCTTTCATAGACCCATCCGCTGACACGTCCACTCCCAAATATCTGAATACATTCATCTCCTCCATACTCTCTCCCTCCAATCTGATATCCAATCTTTAATCACCTAATCTTTTTGTTATCCTCATAACCTTACTCATTCCTGTATTCACTTTTATTTTTTTTCTTTTGCATACCCTACCAAATTCATCCACCAATCTCTGCAACTTCTCTTCAGAATCTTCCAAGAGCACAGTGTCATCAGCAAAGAGCAACTGTGACAACTCCCACTTTATGTGTGATTCTTTATCTTTTAACTCCACGCCTCTTGCCAAGACCCTCGAATTTACTTCTCTTACAACCCCATCTATAAATATATTAAACAACCACGGTGACATCACGCATCCTTGTCTAAGGCCTACTTTTACTGGGAAATAATTTCCCTCTGTCCTACATACTCTAACTTGAGCCTCACTATCCTCGTAAAAACTCTTCACTGCTTTCAGTAACCTACCTCCTATACCATTCACCTGCAACATCTGCCACATTGCCCCGCCAATCCACCCTGTCAAACGCCTTTTCAAAATCCATAAATGCCACAAAGACCTCTTTAGCCTTATCTAAATACTGTTCACTTATATGTTTCACTGTAAACACCTGGTCCACACACCCCCTACCTTTCCTAAAGCCTCCTTGTTCATCTGCTATCCTATTCTCCGTCTTACTCTTAATTCTTTGAATAATAACTCTACCATATACTTTACCAGGTATACTCAACAGACTTATCCCCCTATAATTTTTGCACTCTCTTTTGTCCCCTTTGCCTTTATACAAAGGAACTATGCATGCTCTCTGCCAATCCCTAGGTACCTTACCCTCATCCCTACATTTATTAAATAATTGCACCAACCACTCCAAAACTATATCCCTACCTGCTTTTAACATTCCTATCTTTATCCCATTTCTTCATTTATCTCTCTTTACATATATATATATATATATATATATATTATATATATATATATATATATATATATATATATAGTGTATTGTAGAGTTATAATTGAAAGAATTAAGAGTAAGACGGAGAATAGGATAGCAGATGAACAAGGAGGCTTTAGGAAAGGTAGGGGGTGTGTGGACCAGGTGTTTACAGTGAAACATGTAAGTGAACAGTATTTAGAAAAGGCTAAAGAGGTCTTTGTGGCATTTATGGATTTTGAAAAGGCGTATGACAGGGTGGATAGGCGGGGCAATGTGGCAGATGTTGCAGGTGTATGGTATAGGAGGTAGGTTACTGAAAGCAGTGAAGAGTTTTTACGAGGATAGTGAGGCTCAAGTTAGAGTATGTAGGACAGAGGGAAATTATTTCCCAGTAAAAGTAGGCCTTAGACAAGGATGCGTGATGACACCGTGGTTGCTTAATATATTTATAGAAGGGTGTTGTAAGAGAAGTAAATTCGAGGGTCTTGGCAAGAGGCGTGGAGTTAAAAGATAAAGAATCACACATAAAGTGGGAGTTGTCACAGTTGCTCTTTGCTGATGACACTGTGCTCTTGGAAGATTCTGAAGAGAAGTTGCAGAGATTGGTGGATGAATTTGGTAGGGTATGCAAAAAAAAAAAAATTAAAAGTGAATACAGGAAAGAGTAAGGTTATGAGGATAACAAAAAGATTTGGTGATTAAAGATTGGATATCAGATTGGAGGGAATGAGTATGGAGGAGATGAATGTATTCAGATATTTGGGAGTGGACGTGTCAGCGGATGGGTCTATGAAAGATGAGGTGAATCATAGAATTGATGAGGGGAAAAGGGTGAGTGGTGCACTTAGGAGTCTGTGGAGACAAAGAACTTTGTCCTTGGAGGCAAAGAGGGGAATGTATGAGAGTATAGTTTTACCAACGCTTTTATATGGGTGTGAAGCATGGGTGATGAATGTTGCAGCGAGGAGAAGGCTGGAGGCAGTGGAGATGTCATGTCTGAGGGCAATGTGTGGTGTGAATATAATGCAGAGAATTCGTAGTTTGGAAGTTAGGAGGAGGTGCGGAATTACCAAAACTGTTGTCCAGAGGGCTGAGGAAGGGTGTTGAGGTGGTTCGGACATGTAGAGAGAATGGAGCGAAACAGAATGACTTCAAGAGTGTATCAGTCTGTAGTGGAAGGAAGGCGGGGTAGGGGTCGGCCTAGGAAAGGTTGGAGGGAGGGGGTAAAGGAGGTTTTGCGTGCGTGGGGCTTGGACTTCCAGCAGGCATGCGTGAGCGTGTTTGATGGGAGTGAATGGAGACAAATGGTTTTTAATACTTGACGTGCTGTTGGAGTGTGAGCAAAGTAACATTTATGAAGGGATTAAGGGAAACCGGGAGGCCGGACTTGAGTCCTGGAGATGGGAAGTACAATGCCTGCACTCTGAAGGGGTGGTGTTTAATGTTGCAGTTTAAAAACTGTAGTGTAAAGCACCCTTCTGGCAAGACAGTGATGGAGTGAATGATGGTGAAAGTTTTTCTTTTTCGGGCCACCCTGCCTTGGTGGGAATCGGCCATGTGTGATAATAAAATAATAAAATATATATATTATATATATATAGTATATATAATATATATAATTATTATATATATATATATATATATATATATATTATATATATAATATATATATATATAATATTATGTCGTGCCGAATATGTAAAACTGGTCAATAGCAAGAACTAATTTAAAATTAAGTCCTTTCTGAAATTTTCTCTTATACGTTTAAAGATTATATTTTTTTCATTAATGTTAATGTAAACATTTTTAATTTTGCACCAAAAGAATCTTAGAAAACTTACCTAACCTTATTATAAAAAGAGCAATTTATTTTAGCCTAACCCAACTAAATATTTTTAAATAACGTTTACAATAATTTAGTACTTAACAAACACAATCAAATATACTTTTTTCGTTAGGTTCAGAATGATTTTGGCGAAATTATTGCATACCACAAATTTTCACTTGTCCTATATGGCAAGACGAGCTTGCTATTTAAGCCAAGATCGCAAGTTCTGCCTATTCGGCACGACATATATATATATATATTTTATATATATATATATATATATATATATATATATATATATATATATATATATATATATATATATATATATATATATATATATATATATATAATGTCGTGCCGAATATGTAAAACTGGTCAATTAGCAAGAACTCATTTAAAAAGAAGTCCTTTCGAAAATTTTCTCTTATACGTTTATAGATATATTTTTTTTCATTAAGGATAATGTAAAAATTTATAATTTTGCACCCAAAGAGTCTTAGAAAACTTACCTAACCTTATCTTAAAAATAGCAATTTATTTTAGCCTAACCCAACTAAATATATTTTAGATTTGTTTACAATAATTTAATACTAAACAAACACGGTGAAATATATTTTTTTCGTTAGGTACAGAATGACTTTGGCGAAATTATTTCATACACAAATTTTCGCTTTCCTATATGGCAAAATGAGCGTTGCTATTTAGCTAAGATCGCAAGTTCTGCCTATTCGGCACGACATATATATATATATTTTATATATATATATATATATATATATATAAATATATTATTATATATATATATATATATATATATATATATATATATATATATTAATATATATATATTATATATATATATATATATATATATATATATACATATATATAATACAGGGGTCCACCTCTGGTGTAATGTGGGACCCAAAGTCTCGGAGAAGTGGATGAAAAGGTTTCAAGGAAGAATATTTGGATTTCTTTCTGAAGCCATTTGAATATTCCACTTCGCTTACCACCCCATCTTTTCACATTTCTTTTTTACCAATAGGAATATTTTATTACATAATACGGTACAGAAGATTTAAGAGATATTTTGTTGATATAAAGGTGGCATATACGGTATATGTTGTTACGTGTGTATTACCGATTATAAGGAGAAAATCTCATCCAGTTCCTCACAGCTGGGGGGTGTGCCCAAAATACAGCAGGCATTACCCCTTTGAACAGCCGCACTGAGCCGCTGGAAAAGAAAACTAGCTGCCCTGGGATCCCTAGTTACCCTGATGGCTACGTCAATGAACTTTTGGTCCTGGACTCCAATCTTTTTCCTAAGATGTTCAGGGAGAATCGCTGCTACAAGCCCTCTGGATGCAATATACGAGGACAGAAAAGCAGGTACGCAATCTGTGATGGCTTGCGGACACCAATGCCTCCTAGTCTGACTGGAAGTGTTGGCCCTGGT
>NC_069490.1:22769962-22797245 GCF_026875155.1 Cherax quadricarinatus | reverse complement strand
TCTTTCTACAGTCATATCCTAATTTTTTTTTTTTTTTTTTTTTTTCGCGATGTCCCTTCAAGGGTGGCTCGCTTGGCGTGTGAAGAGCTCTTGGGTCTGAGGAATTAGACCTTCGGTCTTCTTCCTCAGACAGAACCTATTACCCCCCAATCTCCCCTCCCCTATCGCCCCTATCCCCATCCTCCCCATCCTCCCCCCTTTTTTCCTTTCCTCCTCCTCCTCCCCACCCCTCCCTTTTGCCCTTCCTCTTTTGGTCCTTTGGGATTCTCCCACAGGCGCGCTAGTTTCCTAGGTAGGGGATAGGATAGCGGGGTCCACCCATTCCGTTGAGGTTCTTAAGCGGGGCGTAGTTGCCCGTGAATCTGATCACCTGGGGATGTCCCATCCTCCTCGGTATCCCGGAGTAGCTTTGGTGTCTTTTACCTTTCGTGCGACGAGTGTAATCTCTGGAAGCCAACCTTCCGGATCCAGGGGGTGGTGGGCCGAAGGAGTTATGCCTTGTTGGCAGATATCCGCCGCCCTCTCTTTTAGTCCACTCGAGGTAGCTCGGCAGATGTGTGTAGTTGCTATCCGCCCCGGATTGTTAGATATTACTAGCATGATGGGTAGGGTATGGCAACGGGTTCCATGCTGCCATCAGCCTACTTGCGGTGCGATCCTCTTGGGCGCGGAGGGAGATTTCTGCCCTTTCATCCTCCTAGGAACTATCCCTCCCCAGTCCCCCCCCTTTTTTTTTAATTCTTTTTTTTTATTTTTATTTTCCTCATTTATCTTCTTTCTTTTTTTTCTAAAAACAAAAAGAAAGAAGTCACCTAACCATGGCTGCCAAAGTCCATGAACCTGGTACCCCCACCCCCGGGCCCCTTCTTGATACCGCACCCCGTTCTGACCCCGCCTCGACTTTGGACCACTCTTCAGACTCCCATGCCTCTGTACTATTGCCGTGCTGTTTCCTCACCCACTTCAGGACCTGAGCCTCGACTGACTCCTTCGATTTATCGACCCTTCGCTCTCCTCTGACTATCTTCCAGCCTCTTCTCCCTCTATGGGCGGGCAATTTCAAATCGCCGACCCGTTCCACGACGGACCTACTCTGGTCCCCCACGGCCTAAACGCCAACGACAATACCTGGCTGATGATACATTCTCCACCTTCTCGTTCTTCCTCAGAAACGATCGGACATGTCCTTCACTACCTTTCCACGCTCAGTTTCAGACTGAACAATGGAACTAAATTCCCTTCACTTTAACGACGCACATTCCTCTACTCTGCCTATCTTCTGACCATAGTAATTGGCAAGCACTCCGACGCATGTTGGTAAAGATATTTTCATTTCATGCTCTTAAGAGCGGTAACTCCATCATTACCATACAGAATGCTACCTAGGCTCATGACTCTCATCGTCCTTTCCCCATATCGATACTGTTATCCTTGTCACTCTATGAAAAACATCATCCCTCAATTCTTGTAGTGGAACCGTCATTCTGTGCCCATAACATAGTTAAACAAAAATGTCCAGACATGTGTTGCACTTGACATTCTTGAACAGCTGACTCCAAGATCCCCAATCCTCAAGGTAGTACACTTACGGTCTTCCTGCCCGTGGGCGAGACATACCCCTAGCAATGTGGCTTCGTTCAACTTTTTGACAGCTGAGAAACACTCTCCCATCCTCATTTTATTATTACAGAACATCGGTCACAAGTACGAAAGGTGATCCCCACACCACAACAGTGTAGGAAAATGCTGGCGATTTGGCCCATCCATGCGAAATATATTGCAGATCAATCCCGAATGATGCCCAGTCTGTGTGCCGATGACCATTCAAATACGTACTTGCCAATCGATCTTCTCCCTCTTGCCTTAACTGTCCCATGAGGCTGACACCCATCGTACTCTCGCCGTTGTCAGTCTAATTAAACGAGAGGGAAATCCGTTACCTCAAAGAGACAGAAGTCTCCCTATGCCATGGCAGTTTCTCATCTCCGCCTCCAAGGGAGACTCCACGTGATTCTTATATCCCGTGTTTTCAAAACGTTCCCCCCACTTCTGGTATCCCAACTTCTACAAATTCTACACCCACCTCTGTGGTTACCTCTCCCATAAACACTCCTGTATCTTAATCCTTTGCTGTCAACGCTCAGACGTCCCTACTTCAATGCCTTAGTCTAATCTAATTCTCGCTTCTTCGGTTCTCTCCTTCACAAGCCTCCGTAACGACGAGACCTCGTACAAACACCTCCTCCCATCGTCCCTCTACATTCTCAAAAGGTCAAACAAAGTCCGTTAACACCTACCCATCTTCCACTCCTCATTCACCCTCCCTGTCTCTGTCCCTGGTTCAATCCCCTCTCACTGGCTCATTACAAGTTGTAGATGTTCTTCACCTCCTCCCCGTACAGTACCTTCCTCCCTGTTCCCTCTCCAAGTTGTCTTCCTCTTCTGCCACATCCCAGGTTCCTGCCTCTCCTGTCCCCTGCCTCACGCTTCTCCAGTTCCCACCAACCCTTTCGGCCCCCCCTACCTTGGGACAGTCCCATAACAGTACCCAATCTTTACTCATCCTCCCCCTACCAATTCCCAATATTGTCTCCCATATGACATCTCTGAATTCCGAAACACTTGAAGCAATCTCTTGACTATATAGCAGAGACCAAACCATCATGGGCACTGATCCACCTACCGCTTCCGCTCTTTTCTCTCTTCCTCTTGCTCCATCTGCGCAACTCCTTTCTCTTCACAGCGCACCGTTTCCATCGCTGCTTGAAATCGTTTTCTCCACTGCCTTCGCATGTGGACTTTTCTAACCCCTCTAGGTCGTAGGAACCCTTTCCTGCGGATTTCAAGTATCTTTATCATTGCCCAATCATGGGCCCTATTTACAGTGAATAAACCGGCCTCAGGGTAATCGGGGTGAGCTTCAGATGTTTCTACTCCACCCAGTATTGGCCCCTGTTGGTCTTTGCTTACAGGACCAAAATTACACCACTCTGCTGCTGTATTTCTCACAACTCAGCTATAATTTTATTGTATTCTTCAGATCCTTTCCTGATGGGACCTTTAATGAAAGTTGCCCTCGTCTAAGCACTGATAATCCCGTACCATCAGCAATTTTTCATACTTCGCTGCATTACACAGCACCCGTATCCACTTACATAGTGGTTCTTATATTTCTCCTTCTCGGGCATTATCTATTCTCCGGATTTTGCCTTCCTTGTTTCGTCAATACGCCACCGCAATACATTACTTGGAGATTTTAATGTCTCACCATTTCCTTGGGGGGGGGTCTCACTGTGATTCCCGTGGAATTCAGTTAGAGGCTTTTCTTGCCCATACCGAAAAAACCCCACACCCTCCCCACCCCCCATCCATAATTTAAAATAAATACAGGTAATCACTCCACCCCATTTTTGAATCTCGGACCGTCTACTCCTCTTGCCATCGATCCTCTCGTCTGCTCTTCTCCAACCGCATTAAGACTTCACCCTTGGTTGTCCTGTTCTCTCCCTCCTCCCGGACTTACATTACAGTGATCATTACCAATCCATTCTTACTTCCCTTTCATATTCGCCACCTCTTTTCGCACACCCACGCTGCAATTTAATCAGGCAAATTGGAAGGAACCTGTACCTCACACCTAACTGTTTTTAAAAGAAGTTCTTTCTTCCGTCCTCCATCGAATACTTTTACACTTCTTCCGTCCTCCGTTTCACCGCAGCTTCTCTTCTCATTCTATACCCCAAACTTCCGGGCAGGCAATTTCTCAGAAATGCTGTGCCTTGGTGGTCTCCTGCTTGTGCTCGTGCAGTACGTTTGAAACGCGCTGCATGGGGCCAGGTACCGGTACAATAGAACCACAGAGCGACTCCTTATTTTAAACCAGAAGCGTGGCGATCGCTCGCCATGTCAAATCCGTGATGCTAAACGCACTTGCTGGTAGATAATGTCTCCACCCACACCCTGCTTCCTTCCTCTATGAGTGCAGTCTGGAAAAAAGACGAAAACTGAGTGGTAAATATTCTCCAACCCGGCTCCTGTTCTGCGGGTTGCCGGTGTTTGATATAGCAAACCCACTAGATGTTGCCAATGAGAAATTGCAATCATCTGGTCCGTATTTCTCAGGCCTCCCATCTATGCCCTCATTTCTTTCATCAAAGTCTGCCAGAGAGTTAGGCACCCTTGGACTTTTCTTCTCTCAAGAAGAACAGTAAAATGTGCCTTTTAAACACTTCAAGAACTGGAGGCAACACTCTCAGCTTGTCGATCAATCGGCAGCTGTGCCCGACCATTCATATTCAAATGCTACAACATTTACATCAGTCATCCCTTGCAGTCCTATACGCCTTTACAATCTTATTTGGTCACAAGGAGTTCTTCCACACTGTGGAAACCGCCATTGTTCTCCCTTTTCCGCAACCAGCACTACGACATGAACCCCCACTATCGTCCCATTGCCTCTTACCAGTGCAGTTTGAAAGTAATGGAACGCCTAGTAAATAGACCGTTTAGTGTGGTAAGTTAGAGACCCACAACAGTCTCTCCACTTCGTCAGTATGGCTTTCGTAAGGGACGTTCTACCATAGACACCCTTACTATACGCTTTGATAACGTAGTTCGTAATGCCTTTGCGAATAACCACTCAGTTATTGCCCATATTTTTTTGGACCTTAGAAGGCATAAGACACAACTTGGTGTATAAAAATTAGCCAAGCCCACTCCTTAGCTTCAAGGCAATCTACCATCCTTCCTTAAGAACTTTTTAACTGACAGGCTTTTCCATGTTTCGGGTCAATAATTTGTCCTCCCCGGACTTTATCCAAGCTGAAGGGCCCCCCAGGGATGTGTTTCTGAGCACAACACATTTTCTCCTTGCTATTTAAATGATTTGGCCTCTAGTCTCCATCAAATATTTGGTCATCACTCTATGTTGATGACTTCGCTATTGCCTGTGCAGGCGCTGACAGTCACCCTCATTACAGTTTTCTTCGCTCCACATGCATTCGACCGTGTTTCCAATTGGCAACCTACATTGGGTTTAAATTTTCCAGCACTAAAACCCACCAAATCACTTTCACTAGACGCTCTGTCATCCTCCGATCAACCAATATTTGTACCTCTATGGCTTCTCCCCGTATTCCCTGAAACGAGAATACAGTCAAGTTTCTGGGCCTCCTCTTTGATCGTAGTTTATCCTGGAAACCCCTCACATTACCTCTCCGGAAGCAACTTGTCACAGCCGGCCTGAAACTTCCTAAAACCCTTGCTCATCTTCATGGGGAGCTGATCGTCCGAACCCTCCTTCGCCAACATTCCACCTTATTTTATCTAAAACTTGATTATGTGACCAGATCTATTCAGCGAATCTCCTGCTACTCTCACTAGCCTTAACCCCATTCATCACCAGGATGACGTTATATGCCTTGGTGCTTTTCGCTCTTACTCCTGTCGAGAGCCTCTATACCGAAGCGAACGATCCATCCTTATCCGATCGCCGTGATGCATTGCCCAGCGCTACTATGGTACGCTCTCATGATCACCGCAATCCCTTCCATTTATAGAATGGACACAGATATTTAGTAGACATTCTTATTTGTTCGCCGCCCCTGTTTACACCGTCACCCTTGACTCCTCTTCGCCTTCATTTCGCTCTTGTCTTCTCTTCAACTACCACCTTTCTAATGTACATGTAGCATCTCACTTTTCTCCCCCCTGGAAGTTCCCAGCGTTCAGTCTGTTCTTTCTCCATCCCACCCTTGCTCGAAAAGCCCAACATTCTACGGTAGCTTCCCGCTCATCTTTTTTCTTGACCACTTTCAACTCTCATTCTCCAAGCCATTGCAGTGTACCAGATGCTCTAAGTCTTTTGAACAGCGTAGGTTTTCGCCAGCAGTGTTTCCGGACAGCGTCGTACAAGGGCAATTTACAAACTCGCTAGTATTTTTACTGCTGAATTATATGCCATCCTTACAGCACTTAATCCGTTAGCATCTATGCCCTGTGTCTCCATTTGTGTTGTCTCAGACTCCCTTAGTGCTTTACAGCTATAACAAAAATTTGAATGGCACATCACCCCTTAGTCCCCTTCTCTCCGTATCCAATTTTAGGCTATCGCTGCATCTTTACCAAGCATAAAGCTCATTGGTTTTTGTTGGGTCCCTGGTCATGTTGACGTACAGCAATGAACAGGCCAGACACCTGCGCGCGGTCAGCAGTACATGAACCTAAACCAGTTTTCTTATAGAGGTATTCCCATTTACGGACTATTTTGCTGCATATCTTCCCACCTTTCACACCCGTTGGCAACAACGTTGTCTACTAGCTCGGCAACAAACATCAACCTAAAAAAAAAACCGAGTATAGGTTACGCCGTCTTTCACTATCACCATGTCGAGGTTGGGAACTACTCCGCTCCGTCTTCGAATTGGCCATACTCGTCCTTAACTCATGGATATCCCGGAGAGGCTCTTGCTCCTCTCTGTGAGAATTGCAACTTCCATTATCAGTCCGCCACATTCTGTTGACTGCCACTTTTATCAACGAGCACGCAGAATTTACCTTCTTCCGTCGTCTTCGCTCCCGCTGCTCTCTCTTACCCTTCCCTTCTCGCTGATGGACCCACCTTTCATCCGGACTCTCTCATTGACTTTTTGACAAACAACTGACTTACTTTCACAATTCCTATACCTTCAGCCTTTCTACTTCAATCTCTTGCTACCCTCTACCTCAACGCCCGTACTATCCCCCTGCCCCGCTGTTTTCTGTAACCTGCTGATCATCCCGCCCTCCCTTCTTGCTGCCATCCTAATTCCTTGCTTCTTCCTACCCTGCAGCGCTGTATAGAGCCCATGTGGCTTAGCGCAGTTCTTTTTGAATTATCTAATAATTTTTTTCGGATGTACCGAAAAAATTACGTTTAGGTTATCATGATGTAGATGTGGGAACTTCTAAACCAATTAAACTCACCCCCTACAGAGCTAATCCTGAAAAGCAAAGGTTACTTCAGCATGAAGTAGAATTATTGTTAAAGCATGGGTTAGGTGGGGAGTCCAACTAGTCCAATGGCTTCGCTGCATCCTTGTGAAGGAAGGCTGATGGAGGGTTTCGTATGAGTACAGACTACCGTAAGGTGAAATGAGGTCACAATTAACAGAAGCTTACCCTCTTCCTTCCTCCGTCTGGATGACTTATTGACTTTGTGGTAAGGCTTCTTTTGTGTCCAAGTTAGATTCTCCTTAAAGGTTACTAACAGGTCCTTTAACGGATAAGGCGAAGGAATATCTCTGCCTTCGTAATTCCAGGATGTCATTATCAATACAGTTACCCCCTTCGGAAAGAAAAATTTCCGCCTCCCCCCCCCTTCTATCGTTCCAAAACTTATCCATCAGGCTATTAAAGACTTGAAGGCAACGGCAGCGGTACCAAGATGATATTGTTTGGTTCCTGGATACTTGGGATCAAACACCTACTTATACATAAGGCTCTTTTTGAGACCTTTCAGAGTTCCCATTTAACAGTTAATTTATCTAAATCTTCCTTTGCCAGGGGCCACTGTCACGTTTCTAGGCCATGAAGAGGTAGTGGTAAAGTTTGCACCTAAACTTTCTAAAGTTTTCTTGCTATTAAAGATTATCAGGTTCCTCATGATAGGAAATCTCTTCAACGTTCTCCTAGGCATGATATGATTTTACAGAAGATTCTGTAAGAATTTCGTCAGGATAATGTAGGCCCCTCTTTAGCCCTCTCTACCATTCACAAAGTCCCTTAATTGGACCTCAGCATGTAACACTGCTTTTAATAACAGCAAAAAGATTATTGTGTACTGCAAAACCCATACATTTGTCTCCAGACTTCTCCAAACCTTTTTCATTACAGTTGATGCTTGTGAGTCCTGGGTTGGGGCAGTACTATTACAAATCGAGAATGAGGAGTTTGCAGCCTGTAGCATACTTTTTCAGCCAGTTCCAGCCCCATCAGTGGGCTTATTCTACCATTGAAAAAGCCTCGTGCTGGTACAGGCCCCCCCCCCCCCCAAGAAGAACCCCAACACAAGGCTCATTCGCTGACGCTAAGACCTGCAACTATACACACTCAAGTAAATATATTGCCCCGGCAAAGAAAATGTGTTGGAGACTCATTAACAAGGTACAATTTTTTTATAATTAGGTTAGGATGTACTATTATTTGTGGTAACCCCTTTTTCCACGCTCTTTTTTTTTTATATACCCCTGATGTGGGTTTATTATTTTTTTAGTGAGGGATGCGGGCTACCGTTCTGCCTGTATCTTGGACCTCTGCTAAGCCTGACCTGACTGCTGTCACTTTTTGAGTTGGTTTGGCTTTTTGCACGGAGAAAAAGCTGACTCTAACAAAGAGTTGGATGGGTGGAGAGGAAAGGCGGTCCCAATAATTTAGGTGCCATGGCGGCACGGTATACCAACTGGGAGGTGGCAGCCTAATCCTGACCTTCTCGGGTGGGGGTGTGGCATTCAAGAGTAACGTAACCTTCATTCGCGCATGTACACACCCTCATTACCAGGCTATCTCCCCCAACCACCGAACCAGGATTGCAAATATTTGATGATGGGCCCGTCGTTCAACTAGGACCCAGGTTTCAAGCCAATAAGAATGGTTTTGGTCAATCGCAGAGAGTTTATGTGGGGTACCACTCACCCCTGTCAGCCCTTCGGTCATTTCCCATTCTAGAGCTGGTTGAAGCCGGACTGCTCTCCTCTCTTGTGTCTTCTATTTTCTCTGCCTTGCCATAACCGTGGAGTGCACTATACTTATCACTGTACTAGTGTTACATAATGCAGATTCTAATTGGTGAAGGAATAATATAAGTAAACTTTTTTCTGCTGTTTATTTAGCTCCCATACACCCTGATAAAACAGTGCCATTTGGAATCCTGGGTTGTTAATAACGTATAAGAGAATTTCAGAAAGACTTCATTTTAAATGAGTTCTTGCTAAATAACAAAAAAGGCACAATACCGTGACTGGAACGATACACAAATAACCGCAACAAAAGAGAAGCTAACGAACGAACGTTTCGTCCGACTTGACCAGTTTTAACATATTCGGCACGACATATATATATATATATAATATATATATATATATATATATATATGTTCCCATATAAGTTAAGAAGTGTAGGAGTACCTAACACCGTGACGAAATATTATCACATCATTGTAATGTTTCTAACTGATAAGTTGTAAAGAACTGTGATATGTCAAATTATCTTATTTATCAAAATATACTTAGTCATTTTAAGTAAATGTTGTAAGTTTCCTTTCAACAGACAAGCGAACTGCAGATATGATTCAGATGAACTCCTGTAAATCCTTTTGCAGTACAGTTCGTAGACCCTTTCTGTGCTACTGTCCACAGGATGGGTATGAGGTGCGCAATAAACTAGCATCTTCGCTGGCAAAATCAGAATCTCGATAAAGTATTTATTGTAGCATGTAAGTTAATATTATCACAAGTTCTAATAAATAGTTTTCTCTGAAGAGAACCTTAAATGATTTGTTAACTAGATATCATAGACGAAATCTTTGAAAATTCTTAGTGATATTAACCAGGAAATCATTATTTCCTCAAGACTAAAGCGTCAATAATGAATTTATGAATAGCTTTCATCTATTCAATTCCAGTTTACAACATCTCGGGAACATAGAAAAATCCTGTGTAGCATATTTATAAAATTTTAAACGTTAAAATTGATGTTTGGTATTTTCTTGCATATAATCGCTAAATAATTACGGTTCTTGAGTGAATTAAAATACAGATTATTGAGCCACCACATAATAAGTGATGTTTGTATTCCATTATCATTAACAATATTAAATGTCATTATTGGCTCTTTCCTTTTAGTTATAAATTCAAAGTGGCTCCGTAGATTATCTATATAAAGTAAAATTATAGTCCACTCAACCTCAAAATCAACAAGTATTTATCTAGTAAATTTAATAATAATTCATTACTCTTAGTGAGGGTTATATTAACGTAGAATTTGTTCAAGTTGTAAATTTCTGGAAATGTGGATGTGAATAATGAATAGATTGTGTTTCACCCCCAACACCTACCTGGTTTACTCTGGCGACAACGATGACGACGAACATCCAGAGGAAAATCAAGCAAACTATAGTCTTCATGTCGCTGGTGCTGCTCTTGTTACACCTTCCAGCAGTTGATAATAAAAACTTTAAACTTCTGTAGCAGTAGTGGAAAACATAATTTGTTTGCAGTCTTCTTGGTTATACAAACGAGTCTAATGATGAAGCAGAGTCGATGAATTACTGGAAGTTTGCAGCGACAGCATATAAGCTTTCGTAACAACTAACAGGAGGTTGATGGTTACGTGTCTCTTTATAGATAAATCTGGGCGATTGTTGAAATGAAATACAACTCATGAGTCAACAAACCCCGTTTATTCTCTCGTATTATGTCAGTTCAGGTATAGTTTAAACCACCCAACAATATCCATTGTCCCAGTTCCATTGTCTACACGACTATTTACTTCAATCATGTATATACTGGTTCACTTCAACATTGTTTCAAAACTAGCCTATTGTCACAAGTGACAAGCTGTTATTTAGATCCAGAAATAGAACATTTTTCCCGAATATTTAGGTACACTATGAATGACACCTGAGTGTGAGTCATAAATAATTTTCCATGAAAATTTCTTGCTACACAATGTTATAATAAAGCATATATTTGCTATTGTTATCTGCTAGGGTACAGTCATTGTTAAACCTCCACATCACAGTACCAGCAGGATAAGACGTACATTCACAGTAATTATAGAAGCAGCAACAATAACAACAGCAGCACCAACAGCAGAGGCAACAGCAGCACCAAAGCAGTAGCTGAATCAGCAGCAGTACAACAGGGTAAGTAACAAAAGCAATTAAAATAATGCTTAAAAATATCATAAAGCAGCAAAGCAGCTGTTGCTGCTGCAGAAACATGACAACAGAGCATCAGAAGCAGAAGAGCAGTCAAAGCAAAAGCAGCCGCAGCACAACTGAATTGCAGAAGCAAAAGCACAGAGAAATTAAAAATGTCAGGATCGCCATAGTAGCTGTTGCGTCAGCGGAAGCAGCAGTGCAGCACCAGAAACACAGCAGCAGCAAAAACATAGCATCAGAAACACACCAGCATCATTAAAATAGTAACTTCAGCAGCAGAGCAGTATTAGCAACAACATAGTAGCAGGAATAACATAGAATCATCAATAATATAGTAGCAGTAACAATATCGTTGCGGTAACAACATAGTAGCAGCAACAGTACAGTAGAAACAATAACAAAGTAGCAGCAACAACACAGTGGCAGCAACAACACAGTGGCAGCAACAACACAGTAGCAGCAACAACACAGTAGCAGCAACAACACAGTAGCAGCAACAACACAGTAGCATCAACAACATAGAGGCAGCAACAACACAAAAGAAGCAACAACATAGAAGCAGCAACAACATAGAAGCAGCAACAACACAGAAGCAGCCACAACACAGAAGCAGCCACAACACAGTAGCGGCCACAACACAGTAGCAGTAAAAACACAGTAGCAACAACACACACCAACAACATAATAGCAGCCCAACACACTAGCAGTAACAACATAGTAGCAGCCACAACACAGTAGCAGCAGCAACAACATAGTAGCAGCCACAACACAGTAGCAGTAACAACATAGTAACAGCAACAACACAGTAGCTGTAACAACATAGTAGCAGCCACAACACAGAAGCAGCAACAACATAGTAGCAGCCACAACACAGTAGCAGTAACAACATAGTAACAGCAACAACACAGTAGTTGTAACAACATAGTAGCAGCCACAACACAGAAGCAGTAACAAGACAGATACTTACCTGATATGACTCAGCTGTATGGTTTCAAAGAGGGAGTAGATTACAATCTTGGGTTAATAGTAATCAGTTTGAGAACAATAATACGAAAAGAACTTCAACTGGACTTTATTGACCTTAGACTGTGGGAGACTTACACCAGTCAGTCCATCTATTATCATTCTGTCATGCAGGAGGATCCACATGTCCATGGCGTATCCAACAAAAATAACACTCTTTGATGTCACTACCGCCTGGCTCCTGCTTGAATACATGAATTATGAATTCAGAGACAACTCACTCAGAAATGTTCAAGACAATACAAAGTATTTTATCCACAGTGGTATGTTACAAACCATTCTAGAAAAAAATACCTGACTTTGGTCACTGTATATAAAGCATTACCACGGCATGTTTACCTGGAGTTTACCTGGAGAGAGTTCCGGGGGTCAACGCCCCCGCGGCCCGGTCTGTGACCAGGCCTCCTTAGGTCAGTGTCCCAGGATACGACCCACACCAGTCGACTAACACCCAGGTACCCATTTTACTGATGGGGAACATAGACAACAGGTGGAAAGAAACACGTCCAATGTTTCTACTCTGGCTGGGAATCGAACCCAGGCCCTCGCCGTGTGAAGCGAGAGCGTTAACCACCAGGCCACCAGACCACTCTGCTAGTTCCGTACTCACCTAGTTGTGGTTGCAGGGGTCGATTCACAGCTCTCAATCCCGCCTCTTCACTGGCCGCTACTGGGCCACATTTAAGAAGAACATAAGAACATAAGAACGAAGGAACACTGCAGAAGGCCTACTGGCCCATGCGAGGCAGGTCCAAGTCCCTACCGGCTTAAGCCAATGCACCCAACCTAGTCAGGTCAGGTCACATTGACTTAAGGGAGGAACACGGCAACCGACCTGTTAGCACAAGCTATCAGGTCCAACTCACACCCACCCACATCTACTCATGTATTTATCCAACCTATTTTTAAAGCTACACAACGTTCTGGCCTCTATAACGGTACTTGGGAGTTTGTTCCACTCATTCCCCAACTCTATTACCAAACCAGTACTTTCCTATATCCCTCCTGAATCTGAATTTTTCCAACTTAAAACCATTGCTGCGAGTCCTGTCTAGGCTAGATATTTTCAGCACACTATTTACATCCCCTTTATTTATTCCTGTCTTCCACTTATAAACCTCAATCATATCCCCCCTAATTCTACGTCTTTCTAGAGAGTGCAGTTTCAGGGCCCTTAGTCTATCTCATAGGGAAGGTTTCTGATACATGGGATCATCTTTGTCATCCTCCTTTGTACATTTTCAGAGAATTATATCCATTCTGTAATACGGTGACCAAAACTGTGCAGCATAATCTAAATGAGGCCTAACCAAGGATGTATTAGAGTTGGAAGACAACCTGAGGACTCCTATTATTTATGCTTCTTGATTTTGAAGCCCAAAGGGTTTATTAGCTATATTGCGAAAAACTTATGCACTTTGTCTTGGTTTCAGATTACTGCTTAACCAGAACTCCTAATCTTTTTCGCAATCCGTAATATTAAGATCTACATTATTTAGTTTATATGTGGCATGGTTATTGTCCTGTCCAACATTTAGAATTTGCATTTGTCTATATTAAACTGCATCTGCCACTTTTCCGACCACTGCAAACAGTCAATTCAAATCTTCCTGGAGTGCTCGAATGTCCTCGTCAAAAGAATTCGACGGCCTATTTTGGTGTCTCGGCAACTTGCCGATGTCGTCTTTTGCCCTCATCTATGTCGTTTTGTAGATTGTAAACAGCGGGGGCCCCAACACTGACCCCTGTGGGCAGCTCGTCGCTTCCCCATCTGATTTCCCCCAATTTATGCAAACTCTCTGCTGCCTTTTTTGTAACCATCCCTCTACCAGGAAAAAATTTCTCCCCCTATTCCTGTGCTTTAATTTTCCTCAATAGTCTCTGTTTGGGGGGGACCCTGTCAAAAGCCTTACTGAAGTCCATATACAAAAATTTTAATTTTCTTTACCTGATCTACCTCCCAAATCCTTAGTGAAAAAAGTTAAAATAAATTCTTTAAAGGCGGGAAACGCCCTTTGTAAAACCATGTGAGATTCTTGATTAATTTTGTTTTTTCAAGGTGGCACGAACTGCCTCGGCAATTATTGATTCCATAAATTTTCCCACTATGGAGGTTGGGCTTTTGGTCTATATTTCGAAGCAAAGGCCCTGTACCTGTTTTGAAAATAGGTATCACTTTTCCCTTTTCCACTTATCTGGCCCCATCCCATTTTGTAGTGTTATGTTGAAAAGATTAGCCAAAGGTGTGCTAAGTCCTCTTTCATTCCTTTAAAACCCTTGCTACGTTCATGGGGCCCTGGGGATTTGTTGGGTTTTTAATTTTCTTTTGCCAAAAGGCCCATTCATTGTGCCCCCTAAAGGGGCACAGTTTATTATGCCTGTTTAAAAATTTTTATCATTACGGGAAATATCGTTTGGTTTTCCTCCTGGAAAAAAATGGGGAAAGTATGTGTTAAAAATTCTACACTTTTCCCTTTTCACGTCAGTGAGCTGACCGAGGAACTTTTGAGTGGGCCTTCTTTTTCCCTGATCTTTTCTGTATACCTGAAAGAATCCTTTTGGGGTTTGTCTTCGTTCTTTGCACTTTAACCTCTAATTCTTTTGCTTTTTAATTCCCTTTTTATTTCTCTCTTTAAAAATGAATATTCGATTTTTAAATTTCCCCTTCCTTTTTGATTTGCCTATATTGCCTCTTCTTTTGACCAAAAAGAATTTTATTTTGTTATCCCTTTGGATCATTTTTGTTTGATTGATTTCCCTATTTGGAACATAATTTGATGAGCAGCTAGAAAATATGCCCCGGAAGCACTACGGCAACCCTCACCACCCAACCCGACCCCTGTCAGGTCATTCAGTTCAGCCCCCCTAAGTAATTTTTTAGTCCCAGAAATCAGCCAAGCGAAAGCAGGGACGGAGATTGATTGCCCTTATTAGGGGAATTCCATGATATGTTAAAAAATGAGTGATTGTGATCACTCTCCCCAAGCTCTTTATTAACCCAAGATTATTAATTAGTGTTTCCCTTTCTGGCAAGAAACCCGTCAAGGGGTTATTTCCCTAGTTGGCTCTGTCACAAACTGTTTTAAAAAACAATCCTGGTCGTATCAAAAAGTCACCCACTCTAAATTTCCTGTCAAATTGCTCCAGTCAATCTGTCTATAGTTGAAATCTCCCATTAGCACAACATTTTCGTATGTAGATGCCTTACGAATTTCGTCCCATAGAAGTTTACTGCACTCCCTATCAAGATTTGGGGCCCTGTAAATCACACCCAAAATTAGTTTTTCTCGGCCCTCGAGAAGCTGTAACCAAACAGATTCAGTGGCTGACGCTTCTAATTTAATATCTTGTCTAACACAACAATTTAAATTGTCTCTGACATACATCGCTACTCCACCACCTTTCCTGTTGACCCTGTCAGTGTGGAATAATTTATAGCCTTGTATGTGACATTCAGAGGGCATCTCTCTATCTTTCAGATTGAGCCAGGTCTCTGTTATAGCAATAATATCTATGTTTCCTGCACTTGCAATTAATCTTAGCTCATCTATCTTATTTCTAACACTCCTGCTATTAGTATAGTAAACCTTAAGGGAGCTAGTCCCTTGCTGCCCTCTGCTGTCCCCCTTTGTTTGCTGACCTGTTCTATTGTCTTTATTTATAACTTCATGCTGAATGCTTTTATACATTTACTGTTTCCAACCCTAGTGTTGCAACCTGCTTGTTTCCCCACACACACCCATACCTCTATCTTCCATCAGTTTAAAATCATAGGCATTTCACCAATGCCTTCTCAATCGAGTCTGCAAGTGCTACCACCCCTGCCCCAGAGAGATGAACCCCATCCCTTGCATACATATCATGTTTGCCATAAAAGTTGTTCCAGTTGTCAATGAATGGGATTGCAAGTTCCTTGCAGTATCTGTCTAGCCAGCAATTTACACCAATTGCCCTAGACAACCATTCATTTCCTACTCCCCTTCTAGGCAAGATGCTACATATGATTGGGATCCCTCCCTTAGACTTAATGAAATCTATAGCTGACCTGTACTTATCTAGCAGCTCTTCTCTCCTACCCTTCCCAATATCATTTCCACCAGCACTGAGACAGATAATGGGCTTGTTCCCATTACCTGACATGATATTATCCAGTCTGTTGACTATGTCCCCAACACCAGCTCCAGGGAAGCACACTCTATCTCTCATCTTCTTATTCCTATTACAAAAAGCACGATCAACATATCTTACCTGAGAGTCACCAACCACAAGAATGCGCTTACCTTCATTAGCATACCTCTTATTAAAGGTATGTATGGATCCTTCCTCCACTACATCACTTCCCAGACTATTCCACTTCCTGACAACTCTGTGACTGAAGAAATACTTTCAAACATCCCCGCGATTCATCTGAGTCTTCAACTTCCAACTGTGACCCCTTGTTACTGTGTCTGTCTCCTCTCAGTATTTTATGTCGTTATCATATTTCAAGTATCTCTCCTGTCTTCCACTGTCGTGTTGCAAACCATTGCACTTTCTCTAGTTCCCCTACATGTTTGACTAGGAATGGGTTGCAAACTGGTGCTGCCTACTCCAATATGGGCCTGATGTATATGGTGTACAGAGTCTTGAATGATTCCTTACTTAAGGTATCGGAATGCTCTTCTTAGGTTTGCCAGACGCCCGTATGCGGCAGCAGTTATCTGGTTGATGTGCACCTCAGGAGATGTGCTTGGTATTATACTCACCTCAAGATATTTTTCCTCGAGTGAGGTTTGCAGCCTTTAGCCGCCTAGACTATACTCTGTCTGTGGTCTCCTTTGCTCTTCCCCAATTTTCTTGACTTTGCAATTGGCGGGGTTAAGTTAAATTCGAGGAGCCAGTTGCTGGATCAGGCTTGTAGCCTGACCAGGTCTCTTTGTAGTCCTGCCTGATCCTCAAGTGATTTAATTCTCCTCATTAACTTCACATCATCTGCAAACAGGGACACTTCTGAATCTATCCCTTCCGTTATGTCATTCAAGTACACCGGAAACTGAACAGGTCTTAGGACTGACCCCTGTGGAACCCCGCTTATCACTGGCGCCTACTCTGTCACCTCGTCACGTACCATGACTCGTTGTTGCCTTTCTGTTAAATATTTTCTGATCTATTGCAGTGTCTTTCTTGTTATGCGTGCCTGATACTCTAGCTTTTGCAATAACCTCTTGTGAGGAATTGTCGATGGCCTCCTCTCACTCCAAGAAAATGCAGTCTATCCACCCCTCTCTCTCGTGTCTTACTTACGTTACCTTGTCATAAAACTCCAGTAGGTTTGTGACACAGGATTTACCTTCCTTGAAACCATGCTGCCGTTTATAAGCTTGTGTCTTTCTAGGTGCTCCACCACTCTCCTTCGGATGATCTTCTCCATGACTTTGCATACTATACACGTCAGTGGCACAGGTCTGTAGTTTAATGCCCCGTGTCTGTCTCCTTTCTTAAAGATTGGGACTACATTTGCCATCTTCCATACCTCAGGTAGTTGCCCAGTTTCAATGGATGTGAAGATTTTTGTAAGTGGCTCACACAGCATCTCTGCTCCCTCAAAATGGACCCATGGAGAGATGTTTTGTCTCACCGATTTTGAGGTACCAAGTTCACCTAACAGCTTCTTAACCTCCTCCTTGGATGTGTGAATTTCATCCAGCACTTGTTGGTGCATCCCTTGTTGGTGTACATCCCTATTCTGACTTTGTGGGGTCCATCCTGTCTCCACTGTAAATACTTCTTTAAATCTCATGTTGAGTTCCTCTCATACCTCTTGATCCTTTGTTGTGAACTCCCCACCGTCCTTCCTCATCCTGATTATCTGGTCCTTTACTGTTTTCCTCCTGATGTGGCTATACAACAGCTTCGGGCTAGGCTTGACTTTCGATGCTATGTCATTTTCATATTGTCGCTGGGCCTCTTTTCTCGTCTCTGCAAATTCGATTCTGGCTCTTCAGCTAATCTCTTCATTTTCCTGGGTCCTTTGTCTTCTGTACTTTTTCTATTCTCGAGTGCACTTAATTTTTGCCTCCCTACAGTTTTGGGCGAACTATGGTCTCGTTTTGAGCTTCCCATTATTTCTGTTTCCGATGAGAACAAAACTATCCTCTGCCTCCTTGCATTTTGTTGTCACATAATCCATCATTTCTTTTACTGTTTTTCCTGCCAATTCTCTCCCACTGAACATCTTGCAGGAAGTTCCTCATACCTGTGTAGTCCCTCCTTTTGTAGTTTGTTTTTTCCCATCCTGCTCCTGCTACCCTCTCCACATGTAACTCACCTATGTAATCAAAGCACAGAACCACATAATTACTAGCACCAATTGGCCTTTCATACGTGATATCGATGTCCGAACTACTCAAGGTGAACACTAGGTTCAGTCTTGCTGGACCATCATCACCTCTTTCTCTGGTAGTGTCTCTAATATGTTGATGCTTAAAGTTTTCCAGTACCACATCCATGATCTTTGTTCTCCATGTTTTGGGACCCCATAGTGCTCCAGGTTTTCTCAGTCAATGTCCTTGTGATTGAAATCACCAATAACTAGTAAATTAGCTCTACCCATGTGAGCTCTTCTGGCCACCTCGGCTAGTGTGTCTATCATTGCTCTGTTGATCTATTCATATTCTTCTCTTGGCCTCCTGCAGTTCTGTGGTGGGTTGTACATTACTACAATTAGCCCCTTATATGCCTCAGCCTGAATTGTTCCTATGTAGTCCCTTTCACCCATTCCATCCATTCTTTCCATTTCCTCAAATCTCCATCGGTTTTTAATGAGCAGTGCAACTCCTTCTCCACCTCTGCTCCCTGTATCTTTCCTCAGGATTTGATAGCTAGGTGAAAAGATTGGATCTATTATCCAGGTGAGTTTCGTTTCTGTGAGCGCTATTATGTCTGGATATGTCTCCTTGATTCTTTCATGCCTTTCCTCACATTTTTTATTCCGTCTGCATTTGC
Source organism: Cherax quadricarinatus (assembly GCF_026875155.1). Classification (NCBI taxonomy): domain Eukaryota; kingdom Metazoa; phylum Arthropoda; class Malacostraca; order Decapoda; family Parastacidae; genus Cherax; species Cherax quadricarinatus. The sequence goes on along the minus strand of NC_069490.1, from coordinate 22,778,320 downwards.
ATACCAAATCTTCAACTTTTTTTCTAAAACTGTGATCTGGGGAACATGGTGGGGTTGGGGATGTGGGAGACCTGTTGAGGAACTATGAGTGGTTCCTGTGGAGGTGTAGTTTGTAATGAGGTGGGTGGGGGCATATGTGTTTTGGGTTAGAATGTTTGGTTGCATTGGGCTTGTCCTGGTTGGGGGTTTCTGTCGGTGGTTGTGAGGGAAGTTGTATTTGATCTTCCTTCTGACTCTGGGTTCTCCTCTCCATCTCCATCTTCACCTCTCGTCCCTCATTTCGTCTTTGTACCCTCTCTTTCAGTTTCTGCCCTTCTTCTGTCATGATCAAGATACACCCTCTGGTAAGCCGATATGTCCCTTGGTCTTGCTTTCTCCTGCAGGATCCTGTTTTGAGCTGCTTCTGCTTTGAAAAATCATTTCCAACAGCTGGTGTCTTTCTTTTGCATACTCCTCTATTCTCTGAAAATTTGCCAGCTGGGTCATCTGATCTTCTAGTGTGAAAGTGTGTGTGTGTTTACTCACCTATTTGTGGTTGCAGGGGTGGAGACTCAGCTCCTGGCTCTGCCTCTTCACTGATTGCTACTAGGCCCTCTCTCTCCCTGCTCCATGAGCTTTATCATTCCTTGTCTTAAAACTATGTATGGTTCCTGCCTCCACTACATCACATGCCAGACCATTCCACATCCTGGCAACACTATGACAGAAGAAATACTTCCTAACATACCTTTGACTCATCTGAGTCTTCAACTTCATATTGTGACCCTTCTTTCTACATAACATAAGAACATAAGAAAGGAGGAACACTGCAGGAGGCCTGTTGGCCCATACTAGGCACGCTCTTTACAATTCATCCCACTAATAAAACATTTGCCCAACCCAATTTTCAATGCTACCCAAGAAATAAGCTCTGATGTGCAAGTCCCACTCAAATCCAACCCCTCTCACTCATGTATTTATCCAACCTAAATTTGAAACTACCCAAAGTCCTATCCTCAATAACCCAACTAGGTAGACTGTTCCACTCATCAACTACCCTATTTCCAAACCAATACTTTCCTATGTCCTTTCTAAATCTAAACTTATCTAATTTAAATCCTTACTGGGGGTTCTTTTTTGGGAGAATATCCTAAGACCTTTTAAATCCCCCTTTATTAATACCTATCTTCCACTTATGCCCCCTCGTTTCATGTCTCCCCCTTTTCGTCTAACAAGTGAATGAAATTTAAGAGTTTTCAACCTTTTCTTCATAGGAAGTTTTCAAATGTATGTTTTAAAATTTAGTCTTTACCTAATTTTTCTAACAATTATGCCCATTCTGTAAAAAATGGAGCCCCGAACGACTCATAATCGGGGTGGGGCCCTTACTAATGATGTATAAAGGCTATACCCGGATTTCTTTTTGTTACATTCTTGAATAAATCCCATAATTTATTTGCCTTATTACGACCTTGGGCTTTCTGTCATTTTTAAAGACTACTTACCAAAACCCCCAAGTCCTTTTTCGCAATCTGTATGGCTAATTCTACATTTTAACTTTAATCTGGGGTTAGGGGCACTCCCAAGCTTCAGAACCTTGCATTTACTCATTGAACTGCACTCCCATTTTTTCTGACCAAGAATAGAGTTTGTTAAACCTTCTGAATACCCTAACATTACTTTTTAATCAATTGTCCACCAAATTTGTGTCATGGGCGTTTTGCTCTATACTAGTAATTTTTTAAACAAAGATCATTGACATATTTTAAAAAAACAACAACGGGCCCAAACTGATCCCAAGAGTTGCACATGTTCAATTATCAACACTCGGTTTTTTAAACCCTTCATCACAAACCTGTCAACACGAAACCCTTTTTGGGGGATCTTAATATTTGGGGAATTCTTCGCTCCCCTAATTTTTGGGGGCACGACCTACTTCCACATTGAACAAATGTGACACCACCACGCCCTGCCCCCCCCCCCAAGGGTTATAAGCTCCTTCTCCGCATATGCCGTTTCTTTTAAAGATTTTTGGTTGACCACCGCTCAAGGGAGGGCGATTCCCCTCTTTCCCTCCTGTTTTCAAGATTCTCCTTTTGGATGATAAACCACGTGTGGCAAATTTTTCTCAGAAAAGATACCCAAGAGTTGCCATTGTCTAATTTATAAACACGGGGGTTCTCTGAACCTTCACCCCTGTTTTTTTGCGTTCCCAACTTCATTACTTTGCTTTTGGGGGGTTTTAAATTTCGAGGAGAGTTGCTGGACTACGCACACCTGTCCAAGTCCTTTGTATGCGGCCTGATCCTCATCTGATTTAATATCCCTAAATGTTTTTGATAAAGCTTTTCAGAACATCAAAAAACATTCTACAAAACAGAGCATAACCCCTTTTGGGAGAGGTCGTTTGATAAGGACCCGCCTCGATGGGCCAGACCCCTTTTGCATGTTCCTACATTTTTATGTTCTTATTTTCTTATTTCTTAACACAGGGCTGGATTTAGGGGGGGGGGCCCCGGGGGCTGGGGACCAGGGGACCCACCAAAAAATGAAAATTTATGACACACATTATACCCAGAACTGAATAAATTTCAAAAAAGAAAATGATCAAGATTTAATTTTGGGGATTATCATGTTGAGGGGCTTTTTTCTTGGTATTACATTATTTTGGTCGAGAGCGCGCTGCTGAAAAGATATGAGGATACTCCCGCACATATCATCCTGGGTGTGCAGGGCACGCATATAAAAGACTTCTTGATTGTTATATTGAACAAAAGTGGGTGGGAAAACCGGCTACAAACCTGTGAACCTGAGGTCAAACATAGAATTTCTCTCATTTGGGGTTTTTGGGGGAGACATCAGAACTTTTCCATCAGAAAAAACACGGAAAAGTCCCGCTATAATATTTTATCTGACTGAAGAAACTCCTCTAAGCTGTCATTTTAGTTAACTTGCAAATGAAAAACCAAAAAAAGTTAAATACACTATAAAAAAAAATTTTTTTTCTTCAATTTTATCTTAAAAAAGGGTGGTAAGTATCTAGAACGGCAAAAGTTTTTTCCCAAAGGGGAAACTTAAAAATCTTTTAACCATTGAGTGGCCTTTTTAATCACGGGGCCCCTACCAAGCGGGGGTTGGGCCCCCTACCACCTAAATTTGGGACTGGGGCAAAAACATATAAGCTTAGAATTAATTTTGGGTTCACCAAAATGAAAACCTCTCTCATCTCCCACAAGCTTTTTTACAGCTTTAAATACATGAGTAAAACAAAAAATTTAAATTTAAAAAATTTTCCAAAAATGCCCAAAAAAACTTTTATTTCCCTTTTAAAAAAAAGGGTTTTAAAGGTTTTTTTTGGGGCAAACGGAAATCTCTTTAACCAACGTTTAAAAAACATAAAATGCAATAATTCCTGGGCAAGAATTCACTGCTTTGGGATTCAGGAGGGATCCAGCCATTGTGAAATTCAATAGTTCAACGAAATATTTTGGAATAATTCTTTTTCAGCAAATTTGAGTTTTGAATCTATAAATTTTGACATTTTTTAGCCAGAATTGGTCAAATCTAAACCCTTAAACTTCAAACGTAGATCCGTTCCACTCGGCACACTCCAAAATTTTAAAAATAAAAAAATGTTTTTTGTTTTAAATGAAGAGGGCATTTTTGGAAATGTTAAAGTACAAAAAATATTAGGGCCAGTACTTACCGAGATATACGCCCGCAAAGTTCTTGCTAAATGATGAGGTGTTGGCAACATGGAGCACTGCCGTCTGCAGAAACAATAAACATTTATCATTTTTCCAATTCTTTTCTATTTTTTGTTGCTTTCATGTTAGGATAATAATGTTTTGTTGCAGATCTTTTGATTTCATAGTCAATTCTTGTTGAGACACAAATATTTGGTACTGAATTAGTAATCACACAGTCACAAAGACACATATTCACACTGACAGATGAATTTGTAGACCTGGTTCAATCACATACTGTTGTTTACATATATATATACAAGGTATTTACAGGTCCCATTTATGTTTCTAGAAGTCCACCACTGTATGGTACTCCAAGAAGCATGGATTCATACAGAGTGCCACCCCACATTGCTGACACATGTATCGTGTCTTTCCACACTTGGAGTCGCTGTGTAGTGTAAGCACACACAACACACTTTTTCTGAGAGTACTTCTTCCTTGGAGTAGATGGTAATGGTACCAGGCAGTGACAGTTGGGGATCATTTGCTCGGGCACTTCCCCCTCTTCTTGTGGAGTGACAGGTCGCTGTTGTGGGGTGACAGGTCGCCGTGGAGTGACAGGTATAAGTGTGGTACCATACTTTTTCGCTATCTGCTTGATGACATTGAGGGTGAATTCTGCATATCGTTGTCGTTTCCCAGTATTTATTTCGTACATGTTGAAGGCATTGAGCATTGCAATGTCTACAAGGTGGAAAAACACTTCGATATACTACTTGCGACTCCTTCGCACACAGTCAACAAACCCTATCATCATGTCGCACTTGTCGACTAGTCGCATATTGTTCGTATAGTCGATGACAGGAGCTGGCTTTATAATAGGTTCATTGTTCTACTTGCTCAACCCGTCTGTAACATCTCGTTTCTGTGGATGGTTGACAGCAATGCCACGTCCCGTTTGTCATGCCACGTCAGTGCCATGATGTCATTGGCATGAAACGCTTGCACTACACTTCCTCCAGTTAACTTTGGAATGGGTTTTCTACTTTTTCTCACTGTTCCACATATATCAGTATTGTTCACATGTAGGAAATCAGGAAGCATAGAGCTTGCATACCAGTTGCCAAGGTATGGCTGCATCATCTGCGAACAACACCAGAAATGCCCAACATGCACCTGGTGTCGTCGAGTGTGCTTTTCCCTGTGTAGATAATGGCATCCAACACAAGACCAGTCTCACAGTCACACATTACAAAGAGTTTTATACCAAAGCGATTACGTTTGCTTGGTACATATTGCTTGAATGACAGTCGTCCCTTCAGTAGGCACTGAACTTTTGCTTCAGATACATAAACAATTCCCTGATTTTGCATAGGAGGTCTTTTTGGGTTTTGGCGTATTCCTGAGAAGTGAAAACATTCGTAGCAACAGAGTGAATCTGTTGCAGGGGAGGAGGCCAAGGAATACTGGAGTACTGATAAAGCGGTCTGTAGACCAGTAGTGTGCTATATTGTTCTTATAGGTGTGAGGCATAAACATGATTGTGTTGGGTTACAAGTATCTATGGCAGGTTAAATCACCACCACCAGATGTAGGCCAAACGAAATGTAAATTTTGCCAGATGGACTATTGTCACACCCTGCGTCATTATGCACTGCAGTGCGATCAAATTAATGATTTTAGAGACAACTCACTCAGAAATGTTCAAGAAATGGCAAAGTATTTTATCCGCAGTGGTATATTACAGACCATTCTGGAGAAATACCCTGACTTTGATAGCTGTAAATAAAGCATTACCACGTGTGCGTGGGAGGGGGGGGGGTGCGTGCTTGTGTGCGTGTGTGTGTGTGTGTGTGTGTGGGTGTGCGTGCTTGTGTGTATGCATATATTTGTACGCACGTGTGCATGTGTCTGTGCGTGCGCCCTCGTACTCACCTAGTTGAGGTTGCAGGGGTCGAGTCCGCGCTCCTGGCCCCGCCTCTTCACTGGTCGCTACTAGGTCACTCTCCCTGAACCGTGAGCTTTATCATACCTCTGTTTAAAGCTATGTATGGATCCTGCCTTTACTACATCGCTTCCCAAACTATTCCACTTCCTGACTACTATGTGGCTGAAGAAATACTTCCTAACATCCCTGTGATTCATCTGTGTCTTCAACTTCCAACTGTGTCTCCTTGTTGCTCTCAGTATGTTGTATGTCGTTATCATATCCCCCCTATCTCTCCTGTCCTCCAGTGTCGTCAGGTCGATTTCCCTTAACCTCTCCTCGTAGGACATACCCCTTAGCTCAGGGGCTAGTCTTGTTGCAAACCTTTGCACTTTCTCTAGTTTACATGCTTGGCTAGGTGTGGGTTCCAAACTGGTGCCGCATACTCCAATATGGGCCTAACATACACGGTGTACAGGGTCCTGAACGATTCCTTATTAAGATGTCGGAATGCTGTTCTGAGGCTTGCTAGGCGCCCATATGCTGCAGCAGTTATTTGGTTGATGTGTGCTTCAGATGTGCCTGGTGTTACACTCACCCCAAGATCTTTTTCCTTGATCTTTTTCCTCGTGTGTGTATGTGTGTGCGCGTGCGCTGGTGTGGGTGTATGACCCAGTAAATATTTGTATTTATAACTCATTACAATTGTGACCAGGTGTGGACGTATCAGTGGCTCATTACTTTGTAATTTGTTTATGATTGTAACCATGTATAAGAGTGAGGCTGATTCATTACCTTTGTAACTTGTCATGATTGTGACCAGATCTACCTGGAGTTCATTACCTTTTTAACTAGTTCAGCTATTATAACTTTGTGGTCCAGTCCCTGGACCCATTATGTACCTCTGTAATCTTTTGACTACCGCTCACAGGATGGGTATGGGGTGTATAATAAAGATATTAAACTAACTAACCAAGGAATAAATACATTTCAGCTATAGTTGTATCTTTCCACCTGCGTTGCCGTGACGATTCTGAAACATCTATGAGGTCCATTGTATACTGGTAGTATAGGGTTGGTAACAATCTTAGCTGGAGACTTCAATATCAACCTTGGCCTACCAGATGATCAGACTGTAACTGATTTCATCAACAATATGAACAACACACTTCTCATACCAACAATAACTAAACCAACCAGGCTGACTGAGACAAGTGCAACCATAATAGACCACATATGGACCAATATACTAGCCCCCCTTAAATCAGGGATAATCACAGACAGCACTACTGTCCACTACCCAACCTTCCTCTTAACAAACATTAGTAAGCCACCACTCGAATACAACAAAGTCTCATTTAGACTCCATGACAAGGCCTCAATATGGAATTTCACAGCAGACCTAGAGACTGTTGACTGGCCTACAGAATTCTCCAATGCCAGTGGTATTGACGATTGGACAGACATTTTTCTTAACAAAATACTTAGACTATACAACAAACATTGTCCTATAAAAACTAAACAGATCACGAATAAACGGCTTGGTTGCCCATGGCTAACCAGCAGCATTCTGAAATCCATTGATAAGAAACACCAATATGAAAAGCAATATAGACAGGGCTTAATACAAAAAGATATTCTTAAACAATATTCAAAAAGTTCTCACCAAATTAATAAAGAAAGCCAAACAACTGTACTACTCCAGCAGATTCACTGAACACAAGAAGAGATATAAAAAAGACCTGGAAAAACACTTTCCAGATTTTTTGGGGACCCACAAACTGAAAAAAAAAACCAAGAATATTGTTCTAACTAAACTTCTTGAAAACACCACTACATCCCACTGATACAGCTAACAAGATAAACGACTTCTTTCTCAAACATAGGATCTATCTCGCCAGTAAAATTCCCACGTACGAATGCCCGTGCCGGGGACTACCAAGATGGGAATTTCCCAAAATTTCCCTTTATCTTGTACCAACGAACCCACGGAAAATCACCGCGATCATAAAGTCACTTAAAAATAACTCGGGAATTGTTCTGTCCCAACCATTATTGTACAAGCGAGCGGTCCATGTCCTTTCGCATGCTTTCATTACTTTTTTAAAAAGTCACTAGAAAACTAGCACTTTCCCGACCTACTAAGACAGCAAAGGGTTACACAAATAAAAAAAGGTGTCGACCCTCAACGTAAAAAACTTCGGCAATACAAACTTACCCCTTGCTATCCAAATCTTGAGAAAAACCGTGCACAGGGATATATTTATTTTTAAAAACGTCACAAAAAATACCCAACCTCTGCCAAATTTTGGATTCAGGAAAAAAAAAAAGCACTAATGATGCAATTTAAAAATTGCTGGACTGCTTTCACAGCATTGGAAAATAAAGAAATCCCCTAGGAATTTTTTTTTGACCCAAGAAAAAAAAAACGTTTACCGGACCATGGCATCCCACTCCACAAAATTGGACCATATGGTATAAGAGGCCATGCGCTTGCATATTTTAAATCCTATCTTTTTTAATAGGTATCGTATGTCACCTTAAAGACAAGCCTCATCAATACGGAATTGACACGGAGGGGCGCAGGGAATGTCCCTTGGACCCCTGCTCTTCCTTTTTACATCAAAAATTTTCCAAACACATCCCAACACCCGAAACCCATTCTTTTGCGACGACCGATTATTCTCTCCCCCTAATCTTGCCACCCTCAAAACCCTTTTTAATGAGGGGCTGCTCAAAAAACGATTTGGTTTAACCAAAACC